>VZRO01005547.1:119766-153478 GCA_013397915.1 Daphoenositta chrysoptera | reverse complement strand
GACCTCTTTCTTTTCCTGGAGTGTGGAAAGACTTTTTAAGAACTCTAATATTGACCAGAAATTCCATCTTTGTTAATCTCCTTGCTCCCTCTCCTGAGAAACCTGTGAGGAGGTCTGTGTGCCCTGAAGTGATAGGGGCTGGGGGAGGGGAGGGGACTGGCGAAGAAAGGAGTGTGGGGTTTTTTTCCTTTTTACTTTCTTAGTGTAGTGTTCCTTTTCTTTTAATCTTACCTAGTAACAGTAAACTATCTTTATACTTTTAGAAGTTTTTAAGCCTGTTTTGTCATGTTCTCCTAATTTATATCTCACAAAAACAAATAAGTAAACTGAATCACAACTACAACTAGTGTTTCAGCTTGTTCACTGAATCTAACCCGTTACAGTCTTCAATGTAAAAGACAGACAAGTGATGAAGGGAGAGCAGTGTTTTGCTATAACTGAAAACTCAGTGCCCCTCTATGAGATACACAGCATGATAAATGCTATGACAATAAAATCAGAGCATGTCCCTTGTTCCCAGGCACATGTACTCCATCACAACACTTACCTGTGAATGTATAACTTCCTGCAGGTTTGTCCTTGTGGCTAGGTAGATTTCAAGGTTATTAATGAATTGACATCTTCTCATGCTTGAGATTGTTGTCCAACTATTATGCCACCAATATCCACTGAAGAATGTTTAAATTGAGGCAATTTTTGTAGACTTTATATGGCAAAATACTGAGAAGTGAAAGAGCTGTACAAATACAGCTGACAGAAGTAATTTGACCTGGTTTACAATTAGGCACTTGTTAACATTAAGGAAAGGGGTCTGTTATTTCAAATCAAGAATATATTTATTCTGGGGCAAAAACTAGCAGCCCTGTCATCAAAGAATCATGGGAAAGACAGTCTGGGAAGTTGCTACCTTAAATCTAATAAGAAAAGGGAAGAAAGTTTGTGAGGAAATGGTAAGGACTGAAATCATTCTGTGCCTTTGGTCATGCATAGTTTAGTCACATAATGGAATAACCACATGTTAAAACTGGTAAGTGCCATTCATTAAAGCAAAAGTGAGTTTGTGCAAGCTTGACAAATACTCCACATGTACACTCAAGGTTTTATTTTATACCTGAGCTAACATGCAGAGTCTCTTACGCAGAATAGATCTTGAGGAGTAGTTTAGTGTGTTTTTTTCTAATCTATTGGGGAATCTGATGGCAGAAAAAGACAAAAGAAAAAAACAGGAGGAAAATAAGCATCCACACAAAACATCACCATCCTTTTTAACCTATTAGCTAAACCAGAAAAAATGGAGTTTGGAAAATTTTACTGTGCCAAACTGGCCTTGCTCTGACCCCTCAGCCTCATAAAAAATTTGAGGTTAAAGGGAAGGGAAAGAGAGTAGGTTGCACTTTTCTTGCCTTTTCCAGCTTTCTACAGGTGAATAAAATCCTTTACAGCCAAGCTTCCAGCTCTTGCTGGAATCTTCCAGCTCACTTGCAAGCACTCTGATTAGTTAGGAAAGATTCAGGAAAAGAGCTGCCTTTTTTCCTCAAGTGTGTTTCTGCTAAGTCACTCAACCTCACTGTAAAAGAGTTTCAGGACAGCTTAGTAAAATTTCTTTTCTCATAAAATAAACAGCCTTAAATCAACCTAAGCAATGCCTTTCCTCTTCAGCACTCAGATGTTTTGATTTTGTTAATCCATGGGCGGTACATATAAAAGAAAATCTGCCTTGTCCCATAGAATTTACCCTCTCCTATATTTTCTTACCCCAGGCACTGTAGTACTATGGTAGATCATACTATTCTTCTCACGTTAAAAGTTCTGGTATAGAAGCAGGACCCAGCCACCCATCTTTTAAAAATTGTCTAAAATTCATTTGGGACATGATAAAGGAAAAGAATGCACCTATATTTAGTTTGATAACTCCCTTGCCTGTGAAAGGCTCACTTTTGCACCTGATTTTTAAAACTTTTAGAAGTATCTGTGTACTGTGTCTAGTTAATATGCTTCCAATAGAGTCTGACTTCTACAATTTCTCACTCCTTGAAAAGTGCAATGGGGCTTTAAGATGAACTGATAATTCACTTCGGCTTGTACATGAGAAGTCTCAGACAAAGGCATAGTGCAACAAACCAAATGGAGAAGATTTTCCTATGGTCCTTGGCAGTTGCCACTGTTTTGAATAATTCCAATTAGACATTCTACAGTTGTATATTTCTTAAATCAAAGTACCTTATGGAATACTGTCAACTTTGATTAACTTCAAGGTTAAAAGTCAGGCAGGTTACCAGCAAAAAGTGCTTTCCAGACATCTTTCATATTCACCTTCTTTCCTGCCAATGTACTTGGCAGGGTAATGAACTGCTGGAAGCTTTCTGATCTTTTATTTCCAGGTAAACCAACCAATGAACTGCCTTGGACCTGAAGCCATCATAATTTTCTAGTCCCCAGCTCCAGGAGAAATGAGCAATTTTATTTCTCTGAGAGTTACAGTTATTGGGAATGCATTCTGGAAAACCGACATGAAGGCAGATTAATATCCCACTTGTACCACATCTCATTTTTGTCTCCAATATGAATATCTGTTCTTGAATAAGCCATCTGCAGGCCTGTGCATTGGGTTTGCATGGCCAGGATTTGGAAGTGGGGGGGGGCTACAAGGGTGGATTCTGTGAGACACTGGCAGAAGCTTTCCCCTTTTCCAACAGTGCCAGTTGGCTCCAAAATCAACACTCTGCTGGAAAAGGCCGAGCCCACCACGGTGGTGGTAGTAGGTGGATGGTGTCTCCTAGGAGACAGGAGAGTTAAAAAGAGATGGGACAAAACTGTGCAATTTCAGCTGGAGAGAAGAGTGGGAATGTGTGAGAGCAACAACTCTGCATACACCAAGATCAGTGCAGGAGGGGCAGGAGGTACTCCAGGCGCTGGAGCTGAGNCAGGAGGTGCTCCGGGCGCTGGAGCTGAGATTCCCCTGCAGCCTGTGGTGAGGCAGCTGTGTCCCTGCAGCCCATGGAGGACCCCAGAGCAGATGGATGCCCCTAGGAGACTGTGACCCCATGGGAAGCCCATGCTGGAGCAGGCTCTTGGCAGGACCTGTGGACCCATGGATCCAGGCTGGAGCAGGATTGCTGGCAGGACTTGTGACTCCATGAGGGATCCACTCATGGAGCAGTCCTGAAATACCGCACCCTGTGGAAGGGATCCACACTGGAGCAGTCCATGAAGACCTGCAGCCAGTGGGAAGGACTCACACAGTAGAAGTTCACAGAGAACTGTGCCCCATGGGAGGAATCCCAAGCTGGAGCAGAAGAGTGTGAGGAGTCCTCCCCCTGAGGAAGAAGGAGTGGCAGAGGCAGCGTGTGATGAACTGACCGCAGCCCCCATTCCCTCTCCCCCTGTGCTGCTGGAGGAGAAGTAGAAAACTTGAGAGTGAAGTTAAGCCCAGGAAGGAGGGAGGAATGGTGGGAAGGTGTTTTAAGATTTGGTTTTATTTCTCATTATCCTACTCTGATTTGATTGATAATAAATTAAGTCAGTTTCCCCAAGATGAGTCTGTGTCCTGTGGCAGTAACTGCTGAGTTATCTCTCCATGTCCTTATCTCCACACATAAGCCTTTCATTATATTTTCTCTCCCTTATCCAGCTGAGGAGGGGAGTGATAGAATGGCTTTGGTGGGCACCTGGCATCCAACCAGGGCTAACTTGCCACATCCTCTTGCATTTTAATGTTAAGTATCAAGCTATGAGCTGTTTCAAGCTACCCAAAAGCATGCCAAAGAGGTAGAAAGGCTGTTTTCATGACATCAAAAATATATTTTAAAGTGATTGGATTTTAAAAAAAACACAACAGAAAACCCATAAGAAACAGCTCTTCATTTGAAGAGCAGTCCATTAAAACCATGCTATAAGGGATCATTGACCATAAGGAAAAAGCATAATTAGCCAAAAGCAATTAGAACAAAACTCAGTTCAGACTGATTTTTATGCAAATCTCCTGTACTGGAGATTATATTAATGGCCACTGACCCTTTGGATACATTAAGTTTTAGAGGATATGAAAGAATCTTTGTTTCTTTCTTGGGCAGGGAGGAGAAGTACAAGTTTTACCATAGAAATTAATCAGTGGTCTCTAGATTCAACTGTGATATTTTAAAACTGTAATGCACATATTTTATAAAGATAATGAGGCAATTTGACTGGGGAAGAACATCTCCTGCAGATGGCATGATACCAATTTGCTTTTTTTTTAGAGTTCAGTGTAATCACAAACTCAGTGCAGGGCCAATAGCTTTCCCAACACCTTGTCACTTGTAATGCTTATACAGCCTGGATATACTCAAAAGGTGAAAATATTCTGACATGTCTTTCCATATCTGAAATACCTTCCCAGACTGACCAAAAATTCACCATTTCTCTTTGAAAGCTATATTCTGTCATACAATGATGATAAGATTTGGTGATTATATTTTTTATATGTGTTGCCTGCTTTTAAGAATGCCTCTTTTGAGAATATCCTGGGAGACACTGCCAAAAACTGTACTAACTTAAGTCATGGTTTATCAGTCACATTTTTCTAGTTCACCAGGCCAGACAGCTTGTCAGGAAATTAGACTATTTATTATGCTCTGTTCTTAATAAACCCATTTTATCATCTTGCAAATCAAAATTAATAACTTGAGCAGAATCTTTGCAGTTATCAAAGTTTAGGAAAAAAAAGAAAACAAAAAGTTATGGACCTTCTGCCTTTTAAAAATGGATAATGTTGATTCTTTTCCAGTCTTCCAAGACCTTCCCTGTCCTCCATTAGGTCTCCAGATAAGTGCTAATGTTTCACAAACTACATTAACTTATTTTTTAAATTCCCGTATAAAATGCTTTTTAATATTGCTTTTCCAAGGAATTGTAGCACATCTCCATTAGCTAAATATACCTGAGTCTGCTCTTTAGCCTCTTGCGAGCTTCTCTCCCTTCTGTAACTACTTAATTAAAATCCTATTGTCTTAAATTTTTGTGACGATTGAAGCAAAGAAAAAAATTGAATCCTTTAACAATCTTTTCTTCCCCTCTAACCTGTTCTTTTCTTTTTAATAAGGGCCAAGGCACACTGCAGTGGCAGAGGGACCCTGCCAGCTTTCCCAAAGAGTGATGGATGCAAAAAATGGCTTTTCAGAGTGGCTGGGTTTCAGCTGCCTCACTTACAATAAGAGCTCACCTGGTGTAAATATACTCCCACGCTGCAGAAATAACTGGAGAATTTTCAGCCCTGCATCATGCAAGCCATACTGTGTATGGAATTACCATAGTTCCTCTCTGGCATCATGCTCATGGGTTGTGCTTGCTGAACACAGAAGAAAATATCTCCAGAGTTCATTTATGCAATACTCCTTTGTAAAACTGCAAAAAAATTCACAGGAAAAATTTTCTAACTTCTGAAAAACCTTAAAATTTTGAAAATTAAGTTTTCTTCTCTTGGCAACAATATGTACACAACTTTTTGTGCAATTGTCTTTTTAGAAAATACTTTGGGATTTTATTACTGTTTTCTTTTTCCTTTTTTGTACTATTAGTCTTTCTTCTCTCCTCCTTTAGGAGGACAGGGGAAGGGAAGTGGTCATGCAACAAGCAGAACGGTTGAATCCAGCTTTTGCAGCAAATCATGAGGGCAGAGGGGTTTTGTCCTCAGCTAGGGCAGAGTCTGCTGTCCTTGCCAAGACAAAATTCCTGTTGATCTCCATGCAGATCTCATGTATTCCTTCTTTTTACACAACAGCCCACCTTACAGAATGGAGGTATTAAATCCTCCATCCATACAAAAAAAAAAATTGTCTTCACATCTCTAACAAATCCTGAATAGTGAGGTGTATTTCCAAAAGGATTCCCTGGGGGAAAACATGTTTTTCTTCCTTTTAAGACTAGGTAAATTTGAGTCCATAACTAAAATGGTTTTCCCTTTTTTCAGTCTTGTTGAAGTATTTAGTGTCGGTGCAGTTTAGATCACTCGGCAGCTCTGCATTTTTCATCACCTTTCTAAAAAGCTGTCACCACCCTCATACATCATAGCCTACACATCTTTTTCAAATGAGGTGGTAATTTTGTTCACTATGGAAACATTTAAAAGATACACAATGTTACAACAAAAGGAAACGGCAGTTTCATAACATAGTCCATAATGAGTCTATCCTGTGTCAGGCAGTACAGTCTGTACAGTAAGAGCATCTTTCCTTTATTTCAGTTCTGGTTTTAACTTTTTCGGCTTAATCCAATGAATACTGATACCAGAAATCTGGCACCCATTAATGCATTTGGACCAATCTGCCAGTGCAACATGTGTTGCAAGAGCAAGACCATAGAGAGAATCATGGNCAGTGATTGAGGCTAAGTGAACCCCCCTCCCTGAGGAACCCTCCCCTGGACAGACCTTTCTTTTAGTTTACAAAATGTGTTCCAGAGAGGACCTTGGTGTCTGAGGCCTCCAAGATGTTTATTCTCCAAACTCAACAAAACATTAAGTCTAGGAATGTAGGCTAAAAGAAACACCAAGAATACAAAAGGCCACAAAGGCATACAAAAGAGGTATAAAAGAAAAGGCAAAAAATCATTATGGCATCAGAATCAGTTAGGTTAGAAAAGAACTTTAAGATCACTGAGTTCAACTGTTAACTCAGCACTGCCAAGTCCACCACTAAACCGTGTCCCCAAGTGCCACAGTTGCATGTCTTTCAAATACCTCCAGGAATGGGGGCTCCACCACTCCTTTGGGTAGCCTGTTCCAGTGCTTGATCACCCTTTCAGTGAAGAAATTTTTCCTAATACCCAATATAAACCTCCCCTGTGCAACCTGAGGCCATTTTCTGTCATCCTGTAACTTGGTATCTGGGAGAATAGATCAACCCCCCCCTCACTACAGCCTCCCTTCAGGTAGTTATAGAGAATGATAAGGTCTCCCCTAAGCTTCCTTTTCCCCAGGCTAAACAACCCCAGCTCTCTCAGCTGCTCCTCATAAGACTTCTGCTCCAGACCCCTCACCAGCTTTGACATGATCTAAGTAAGGAGCTGATAGTTAAGAGAAGCCAAACACAATCAGCTCCCTTTCAGCTGAATTGGGCTGGGACCAAAGTGAAAAATAAGAAGGGCCTAATAGTGTACCTTCTGGGAAATCACTCTGCCTTAAGGTTTGTTGAACAGGTTGGTTTCCTTGGCCTGGTCAAATTTGGTTTATCTGGGAGTGCTGTTTATTTGATCTGCTGGTGCCTCAGCTCTCTGGCCCTGCCTCTCTATCGGAGGTGCAGCCAGGACACACTGCAGGAACCTTGTCCCCCAGGTATTGAGACTGTTTAGGGTGGGCCTGACACAGAAAGATGTTTAGAAGACAAATGTGGTTATTTGCAATGGGGGAACCATGGATTGGACAGTGAATGAAAAGCAAAGTATTTTTAAGCTGTGGATTTAGGCAGTATTTTAAAACAGCATAGTCATTTCTGTTGTACACCTCTGTACATCAGGGAGTACACTGACTGTGACCACAGTCCATAGAGAAGCTGTCTGTGTTCATGCATGTAGAACTGGAAAAATTGCTTGTAGAAAAAAATAT
This sequence comes from Daphoenositta chrysoptera, assembly GCA_013397915.1. Classification (NCBI taxonomy): domain Eukaryota; kingdom Metazoa; phylum Chordata; class Aves; order Passeriformes; genus Daphoenositta; species Daphoenositta chrysoptera. The sequence continues at coordinate 145,899 of VZRO01005547.1, read as the reverse complement.
CATTTTCCTCAAGCAGCAGGTAATCAGCATTCAGCAACAGCCTTGTCTCAGCATGAAGCCTGATAGGAAGCAGAGAAATAAGGTAATTGAAAAGGAAAATGTTTCAGTACTCAGGACGACTTCTGCCAGTCTCTCTGAACTAAATCTCAACAACTGACTGCCAGACAGTGTCTGCCAGTGTCTCTCTGTCAATGGAATAGGTTGGCCCTGACCCTCTTCAGAAATTGAGACACATCAAACAAAAGACAACAAGACTCATCCTCATTTCATCTCACAGCTATTAATTTTACGGTGTGACTCCTCCAAATAACAGATGCATAGCCAGAGCTGTGCTCAGATTCCGAGTGATGGGAGACCAATTTCCACCACCTTGACTCCTCTAATTACACTGACAAGCCTCCTGAAAACTCTGCTGTGGTTCTTCAACTGAAACGAAAATGCAGATGATTCTCAATAGCGTCTGTTGAGCTGAGAGGAATGAGAGGATTAATTAGTTGCAGTTCATAAAACAATAAGATGAAAATCCACGAGTAACTGCAAAGTGTAATTGGCAATAATGATGCAATCACCACGGTGCAAGAAGGACGGGATTGGGCCCAGATATTTTACACCTATAACAAAACACATCGCTTGCACTGAGACCATGGACCAGGAAGAAGTCCAGATCACCAGCTGGCTCTTCCACTTTGCTGGCTTGGGCAGCTGCCTGCTTCTCCTCGAGGCTGCCATGCAGGCAGAGCAACTGTTCAGCACAGGGGCATCTCCTCTACATCTCCAGAAACCAAATCATCTCCATGGGTCTTACCAAAGGACTCCACCCGGGCATTCCTCGGCTCACTGGTGAGGGCAATGGCTGACTCTGCTCCCGGGGTCTCTGAGGTGCCCTGTGGAGGAGGGGCTGTGCAGCAGATGTGCAGTTTTAGCCTTCCAGCCTCCCCCCACACCCTGGCCCCGGGTGTGGTACAGGCTGTTGGTCTCTGGATGGTGGGGCAGCCACATGGCAGCCCCTGCTACCCTCCCAGGCACTCTGGCTACCAAACAGCACCGAGGACCAAGGGTTGTTCATGACTAACACTGGTTTTCCTGGCTACAGAATGTCTTCCCTAATTTTACTGCTGGTGATCGAATGTTGCCACACACATTCATCAGACAGCTGCAAACTTGATTAGTTCTGAGGATGAATCAAATTAATTAATTTAAGCATAGTCATAATGCACAAATTTTTGTCCTATTAAACTCTATGAAGAAAGCTTTATTAGGCCTTTATAAAAAGAAGAAAAAAAACCCAAACCCAACAAATAACCCTTCTTTTTTTATATAAATTATCACTGAGATATGTAAAATGCAAGAATAAATATCACATATGCAATAAGCATAAACCTTGCAAAATCTAAAGTAAACTGCAAGAATCAGTATGGTTAAGAAGACTAACCTGCTGGGCATAATTTCAAACACTGTTTATAAGTGGTTTTAAGCATAGTTATTATATATTAAAACATAATTTTAAACACTGTTTATGAAGTGCACCTTTATTTTAAAGACAGAAGCAAGAATATTCATGCTCTTTTTTAAGCTGTGGATGTTTATTCAAGCTTCACAAGTTTATTCTTGACAGAAATATGATATTCAACTGAAGGAGACAGTAGAGAATCCATTCCATTTAGAGTAGTATTCAGTTCCAGGGCAGTAGGAAAAACGTAAGGAAGGGACTTTTCAGTTGCTAATTGTGCCACCTGCCTGAGCTGCCCTCTGCAACTGAGAGTACAAAGCTTCTAACTAGCTCAGGTAACTGCAAATCCAGCACTTTTCTTAGTGAGGCTCTGCCTATAGATTCAAAGTTGCAAAAATCATGGCGTGTTTAATTAAGAGAGAAGACATTGCTGTGTTCAGAGTGAGAATGAAAGAGGCCCTGAGCACTAGCAACAGAGAAACTTGCATTAGACTCTTGTAAGGCATAGAGAGCTCCTCCAAATGACATTATTTTCTTCGTTTAATAGTCTCACAAATTTTATTTTGCAAGAAGAAATGTATGGTGATTGCCAAGTAATATATGCTACAAGTTTTAAGACAATTGTTTGCGGATTTTAACTGATTTTTTAATGAGGCTAAAATCTGTTTAGGAATTTGTGGATGTGTCTAGGAAACCATCCACTATAATAATAGTGTCAGAGGAGAAATTTCGTATTTACAGGTGATAACAATTTAGAGCTCTAACTTGTTAAGTTAAACTCATTTGACGTGGAATTGAGAAATGGGGTATTTTGACAGAATGAGACTAGTTAAGAAATGATGAAGAGGCAAGTCCACAAGAGAGAGTGAACTTAATATTTGTCTTCATTTACACAGCATTCAATTTCTTTATGTCAGCCAAAGATCTGGCTCCATCTCTGGATATGCATATGCATGGATTTTGTAATCCACAAATGTCTGTGGCCAGTGTTCAAGAGTGAAATTTAAACCAGTCTGTGGCCCTTTAGAATCACATTAAGAAGAAATGGACATTAGAATCAATTGTTGCATTTCACAGATGGCTTATTTATGTTTGCAATTAGTCCTTGGGATTGACATAGCCTTAATATTCTTCCCATGAAAAGACACTTGGCCCACATATTTTCAAGGAGCTCTCAGTCAACTTCCTGAACTGCATCAATGCAGTTTCTAGAGCAAGGAGGGGATTAAACTTGCCTAATTTGATCTCTTCAAAAATTCTGTAATTCAAGTCCCAATAACCAACTAGAATTCTGTGAATATGTCAGGAAAAAAACTACTTGTGTCTCAGGTAGGTTATTTCCAATGGTGAGTTTATTTTACCCCAGAAGCCATTGTTGAGAACAGCTGATATGTACATTTGTCTTTTTATTTAATTTCATTAACTCAGAAAAGCCACATATCAACTATGTACACCAAGGAGACCTGTTCATAAGTGAACGTGGCTTTCACACTGTGAGATAGGTCAACTACCCCATTTCATTACATCAGTGTGGGATTGGTTCAGTTATCACAGAATCATTGAATCAGAGAATGATTGAGGTTGGAATGGACTCTAAAGATTTTCTAGTTTAAACTTCCCACCGTGGTATCCACTAGATCAGGTTACCTAGAGCCCCATCCAACCTGGTCTTGAGCACTTCCAGGGACAGGGCATCCACAACTTCCCTGGGTAACCTTTTTAGTGTCTCACTACCTTCTGAGTAACTAATTCCTTCCTAGCATCTAATCTAAATCTCTTTCTGTTTATAAGCATTGTCCTATTGCTATCTGTCCACATAAGAAGTGGTACAAAATTTATGCTACACCTGATGGACAGGTGTCAGTTCTAGCCTTTGATTTTCTTCTGTGGAGGTGATACCACCTGAGGCAGCACTTCCCTGTGCATCACTACACATTGAGACACGGGGAGGACAACAGGCATGCTGGGCTACACCCAAGTCTTCTCATAATTTTGCCCTAGACTTAGCCTCTCATCGAAGCAAAGAAGAGACATACTGCCCAATTTTAGGCTCAGCCTATAATACACAGGTGCTATGACTTCACAAACAGTAAACTGAGAATTTACAGAACACAAGGAAAGCTGGTGTAAGATTGGGTAAAGGGAAAGTGTGAGGATGTGACTTAGAAAAATATGTGTAGGACTCATATAAAGTCATTAAAGAATTTAGTTGTTATGGAAACTATTAGAAGAGACACTAACTCATTGCAGTTTGTAGCAGGTACAAACAAAGGTTTAGAATCCAAAATCCCTTACTGTTAGTAAGAAGATTATTTAAATGGACTATAATGGACTCTCTGTAATGCCTTTATCATAGAAATAGAGAGAAAAACATCTTCAGCTCCGTGAGTTATCTTTTCAAATTAGACATAACCATAGAAATTTCTAACATAATTTCTTAACAAAGGGGCCATCAACCATCGTGCTATTGCTCCTCAGTATGAATAAAAAACAATACCTTCTACCCATATCTTGCAAGCCAGCCAGATTTTTATTTTAATTATTTCTATTTCCACTCATAGATCTCATTGATCAGAAGAATCCCTGCTATGCTGTTTGTCATACAGGGATATAAGAAAAATGCTATCACAGTACACGTAGCAGACCCTATGCACCCAGTACCTGTTTGGACCAGGAAGTGTGACATAACTTACAGAGTTTGCCAAGTATAAATCATTACATAAAATCTGAAACTTCACATAAATGTAGGCATATAGCCATATAACAATTTCCCAAGGTAAGGAAAGAAGTGAGTCACCCTCACCCTGACTCTTAGCCTAGGCAGGACTCTACCATAGCTTGTGAACAGTATGATTTGGCTGAGAGGAGTTTTCAAAAAACTTTTAAGCTTTTCTTTTGCATGTAGGCAAATCTTCTATACAAAAACCTTTTTAAAAATATCTCATGGAGAAGCAAACACAATTGCAAGTGAAAAAAAATTCTTTATGTTTGTAAACTAAGATCAAGATATAGTTCACATACCAAATATAATGGTAGATGATGCTGCTCAGGAATTTACGAGCAAAAATCTCTCTTGGGGAATTATGATTGAGCTGGAATTTGGAGAAAACCTTGTGGTTTATAAGAAAAGCTTCACAACAAAAACCACAAGTTACAGAGGATACTTTTACAGGTAAAGAGAAAAAGAAAATACACAGATCTAGACTTGCAACGTTAAGTCATCTTTATGGTTGGATCTTCAGCTGGTTTATGTCAGTTCACTCATGCAGACTGGAACAAACCCTGGCTGTTGGCACAAGCTGGTTCAGCTACTTCAAAACAGACATTTATTGGAGTGTGTATTGAGTAAGACAGGGTGAATTCAGCTTGTTGTCACATTTAAGTAAATGATGCTTTACAGGACAACTACTGGTAAGGACATCCCCGATGCAGTGACACTCAGCCATCACCCAGGCACAAAGAGGCAGCAGTACCCTGCTGTCAAGCCTACCAGAAACAAAGCCATGTTACTTGTTTCCATGAAAGAAGTGGAAAATATGTACACATTAAAATCTTTCACAGCTTCCCTCTTAGGATTACAGTAAGTTTCTTTACTAAGAACGCACAATGCTTGGAAAAGATACTGACTGATAGTGAAAGACAGATTTTATCAAATTGTAGGTTTTGAAAACTAATTGAAAATCATTAAACACTTGATTATTACATTGTTTACTAAAAAAATTATTATAACAGGAATAGTGTTGTCTGATTTCTATTTCTAGCTTTTAAATGTCTGACTTGTGGAGCTTCTCATGTTTTCAATAGAAAATGACTCATTTCCCCATACAAAAGCATATGTGCCATTGTGTACATGTATTCTCAAATTATCCATGTTTAACCTGTAATTGTACATGCAGCATCCTCTGGAGTATTGTGGCATCCCATCCTTAAGAGGAAAAGAACAGCCAAGATTCATAGATGTCCATCATTGAAAAAGAACAACAGAAGTCAGAGGGTCTGCAAAAACTGTCAAATTTTATTTGAGAGAGAGAGAATGAATGAATGAATTGCCAGTCCTGGCTCCAGCGTCGATCCAGCTGATGGGGTGTCCAGGGGTGCACGCATGCCCAGACCTTGTGGGGTTACTTTTTTATAGACAAGTTTCTCCCACCCTGGAGCTACGTTTGTTACTTTTTTATGCCAATTAGTTATCATGCACAATCCATTCTTGTAGACCTTTGTGGAAGTGGGTCAGGGGGCTTTGGGAGATCTTTGGCAGTCTTGCTCCTCTCCTACTGGATTGGCCTTTGATTTGCAGCCCATGCCCACTTCTCAAACTCACTCCTGCGCTTGTGCTGTACTGTGATGTGGTTATCTCCAGGAGACAGAACAAGGCCATTCATCCCAGAAAAGTGCAGCCCTACCTCCATGTAGTCCTCTTCTCCAGCCACATCCTGGTTTTTTCACAGTGTGTTCTTACCAACAAACTTTAGTTGGCTCCACGACTATCCAGCTACAGATGTTTGAGACTTACACATTAGCACCTTATCTTCTGGGCTTCTACAAATATCTGATCTTGTTAAAAAAAAAAAGAAAGGAAAAAAAGCCTTTTTCTCACACATCTCTCATCATGCATATGTTTATTTTTGCTTGTCCAGTCCAGATTTTTCAATCTGTCCATCAAGCTTATAAAAATTAGAACTAGAAACACAGCACATCAACCATGCTTGATACATTCAACAATTCTAATTCTGAAACTACCCATGTTTTTCCATGACCCATAAGGTTAAGTATTCTTCACTTCCAATCTGTTTCCAAATAACAAAATATCCTGTCCTAAGGAGAACTACCAACACCTACAGATTTCCAGATTCTCACTTCTGCTATACAGGAATCAGCACATGATGCACGAGCCATTCTCCTTGTTTTTAGCTCTCATCTTTCCCTGAATACATTCAAAAAAGTAATTTACATTAAACTACCCATTGTAAAGCATTACTCATTATAATTAAGACAAATTACATGAAGAAAGAGAGCACATGCATTACAAAAAATCAATTTGTCTATATATTTAATAACTGGTACAAAGCATTATTTCAAAGTTATGTTCCAGGCAGGCTTTAGCCACTCATTTTGGCTGAAAGGATTTTTAAAGCCTTCTAGGTAGTCCTACTATGAACTGGTCAGCCATGTCCTCATTTTTCTCAGAACAGACCCCACAGATTGGGTCGGGTTTGTTCTGGCCATTATGAACGGATGCAAAGCATGCTTAGTGCAAAAGTGACATCAGTGAGTGTCACCCCTAGCATTTTGGTATCCTCAGGAACTATCCTGGCAGTTGGCATTAGATATCATGAAACCCAGAACTGCTGGATGCAGTATTCCAGGTAGGGCCTCATGAGAGTGGAGTAGAGGGGGAGAATCACCTCCCTTGACCTGTTGGCCACACTGCTTCTGATGCAGCCCTGGATGTGGTTGGCCTCCTGGGCCACAGGCAAAGCATAGGAGCTTTCGAAATAATAATTTCAGCCCAAACTGCAGCCCACCACTCCAGATTGAATCAGAAGCCAGAAGTCTGATTGGGCAAAATATTGTCCAATATTTTTTATTTTTATTGTCCAAGTAAAGTAAACAGATTTGGCATCTCAGAGACTGAGCAGAAGAATTAAGGCCAACGACCGCAAGAACACACTGATTCTGTTAAGTGTAGTATAAAAGCATCAGCGTGTGAAAAGTCAATTAATCTTCCAACACCATTCTTTTAGTACCAGCCCACACCAGAGGAGCACTGCAGGCCTGGAGACAGGACAGGACACGGTCATGATAGAGGTGGCAATAGATAAATAGGCTGCCTGGCACCGGCAATTCTCTTGCTAGAAAAACCGTGGTGTTACCACTCATTTTCCTGCTTAAACTATGCAGACATAAAGTTTTCTTCTGCATGTGCTACTTAGCCAGGAGCAGGTGACAAATAAAAATCAACCCCCAGAACCCTCCCAGCACTCCAGCCGTATTAGAAAAGGGGCTGAAGAAGAAACTACCATAATTTCCAGCTACAGGTTCTCAGATTTGTCCTCTTTTATCTGCTGCCATTAGCTTCCTAGACATTTGCATTCCCAGTTTTCTGTGTCTGTACCCCTAAAGCAGCTAAGAATACAAACTCCTTTGCATTCCAGTGACATTTATTTCCTTAACAAAATACATTTAATTTACTTTAAAATGCAAGGAAATAGGTATGTATCTTATACCTGTGATGCTAGGCTGCCCCAAAGATTCAAGACTGCTTTATATTGCCAGTATTTCAAATAACAAATGGAGATTCAATTATGAACGTTGAAATATTAGAAGTCACTTTCTTACCTTGTCACAGCCCAGCATGGAGCTATAACTGCAAGCTTCTATTAGATGTCATGTTTAGCTACCAATACAATAATTACATGGTGGACTTGCTTTTTAATTATAAAATCTATAAATACTGTATTATCTATGTATCTGTCCTGTAGCATTTAATTTCAGCAATTTAATGGAAACCATGTAGATGCTTGAGATCACTCTGTCCTTGGTACCTACATCTCAGCAGATATGTCACTATTTTAGCACCTGCCTACGATTTCAGACTTGACAGCTACATGTATGTCAATTAGCTGCAAATTCCACTTAATTAGTACAAGCTGCAGATCTTCAATCAGCCTGAAGAACATTAGGTCTCCAAATGCAGCAGCTTCAATGTAACAGCTGACTTCTGTGTTTAAAAATTTCATCTGCAGAAGAGTTATATTGTCCAGAAATATGCACAAATTTTGAGGATATATTGTGAGAGTTGAGTAATATATTTTCACTACACTCCACCCTTACTATAATGAACTCCTTTAGGACTTGGATAACTGTTTGGTTCATCAGTGTCTTCACTATATTAAAGAGGATATGTGAATCATCTCAATCATAAACCCTTTTAAAAACCTTCACTTTCAACTGATTGTTAAATACTTTTTTGGAGACTCTAACATTATTGCTTAAGACTGGCAGGATTATCAGGAATATCAGAAGAATGAGTGATGTACAGAAGACAAGGAAAGAAGAGGTTTTGGTCAAGTTCGAGAAAGATAGTTTTAAATTAGGTCGTGGAGTTGTAAAATCCTGTTCTCCTATGAATCTTTTAGGAAGTACAGAATGATTGTAGCCTGTAGGCACAGATGAGGTAAACCTGCAAGCTGTCAGGGACAGTCCATCCCACACACCTGAGGCCAACACCAGGAACAGGCAGAGGAGTAGAACTCAGATGTATTCAGCATCTTTCATGTCTTGGCTTGGAGTATCTCTACATACAACAGAAAACCTTGTCAGCACGCAGATGCTTCTGGTAAAAAAAAAAAAATCACGAAAGGATAATTCACTATAATAATAAAGAAAGTTTACAATAGAAAGTTAAAAGTACATTTTCTGCTTCTTAAGAAATATATTGCTAAGAGTTGTTGAATAAGAAGCCTGGAGCATAAATGAGTTAGAAGAATCATGCCTTCCTGAGACTGTTTAATCTAAATCAAGAGGACTGCATGCTGTCCTTCCTGTGAATCATATATGGTCCATCATTTGTCTCTTCTGTAGAACCTTTTGCTTATCTCAGCAACCAAATTAATTCTTGTCTGTAAAACAGAAAGAATATTTTCAGGGGGTGCTTAACTATTCTCAATTTATTTATGTGATATGCTTATTGCAGCAGAGCCTTAAAGGATTCCGAGTTCCTGGAGGCTACAAAGAAGGGGAAATGTGCTCTCAGAAAGTAATCATATAAGGGTATGACAAAGCCAATAAAACTATACTTTCGTCTTTCCTTTCATTTCTGAAGGAATTGCTATGGGTGAGATTTTTCTGCTGAGAATAGAAACTTTTTCCTACAAATTGTTTCTGACAGGCTAAGTGCATCTATTTTCAAATTCTGTAAGATTTAGTCCAAATGAATGTTTATAAGCAACAAATTAATTCCACTGATTTTTTATGCTTCAAGGGACTATTACAACCTCTACTTTGTTTTCTTCTGCAAAACAACAAGCCAGTGAGTCAATGCATTGCTAAAATAGAGGAAGAAGTAAAATAAATTAGAAAATCACAGGCTAAGCTTTTAGAGTTCATGTCATGGATTTTACTCCTCCCTTCATTCAAGAAGCACAATATAGCAAGAAGAATGAAAACAGTAAAATACCATTACAATACTATGGTTCAGAAAAAAAATGCACCTTGATTCATGCTGGTGTCTACTCCAAAGCAATTCAATGAGCCACTTTCCAGTCATTTCTCTCCCCTTAAAACTCTGGAACAGACCCTTGGCAGCACTTTTGTTAAACAACGTGGAATTATTTTGTTCATTTATTCTTGTGTACATATTCAGAGCTCACTGTATCTGCTCAGTTTAGTGGTGCTGATTTGTACAAGGTGAAGACAATTCCTCTTCAACTGTCTTGCTAAAATATGGCAAAATATTTTTAATGCTATCTAATTGCTACTGCCCCAAACGTTTTGTTGGTTGCCTATTGTTTTTTTAAGTTATATATATATGTATGATAATGCATATCTTACAAAAAGTACACATAAATGGGCATGCCTTCTCATGTGGTCAGGAATTAATGCAGACTGCCTGTAGATCTAAGTAGAAACAATGCTCCTAGTGCAGCATAAGCCTTTAATTGAAAATGTTTGTATCAGCTATGTATCTTCAGTGTAATCCATCCTCCCTGCCTCCCTGACTGCCTTGGCTGTCATGTAGATGGGATCATTATACACATCCCAGTGGATTAAATACTTCAATTCCACTTGTCCTTCTCTAGGGCCACCTAAAGCACGTGAGTGAGGAAAATCTAAGTTCCCTCAGGACAGGAATTCCAGTGGTAGTTTTAGGGCCAAACTTCGTCATGGGGGTCTGCATGCACTTATGGAGTGTGTCCAAAGCTGTTTTTTCTGGTCTTTCTACTTTCAGAAATGAAGGAGCACCCCGTGCAATTATGAAAGCCAGGAACAAAGCCTTCTCACGGATCCAGATCACACGTGACAGTAGGAGAATTTAAACATAGCACTATCCCATAGCTTGATACTTTTACCTCTTTAATAGTGGGGGTTTCAGTTTCCTTTTTTCAGTCCCTTTTTCATCAAAGCATAGAAAGCAACACTAATAGGTCACCATTTCTTTTCTCTGGTGTCCTTCTAGACCCCAGAGGAACGTCTAATAAACAGAGTGCTCTAGAGAAACACTACTTCTCTAGAGTTCCAGACAAGTGCAAGCATTGCAGTAATGTCTGTGCCAGACAGGATTCTCCTCCCCTCTGCAAACTATTCCAGCTGGCATGGAGCATGATGGAGGCTCTTGTCCCCTGATCCAGCTCTGTATCATCTCAAATCATTCAGCTCATCCACCACCCTTTTACCAAGACGATGCCTGTCCCCTTCAGTGGCTCACATCTTGAAGACAGGCTCCTATAAGTCGTCTGTTCCCTCTGCTTGCTGAATTTCTCTTGGAATCAGGTAGCATGGACCTCAAACTCAGCCTCTGTGTCCTTGAAGACTTCAAGGCTCACAAATCCAATGGACCAACCTCTGGCAAGCTCATCTATCTCTTTCTTCAAAAGCCTGCAAGAAGCCTCTACCAGAAAACCACAGGTTCTGTCTGTGCAAAGTTTGCTGAGAATCACCTCACCATGAACACCATACCAAAGCCTAGGGACAGAAATATGCAAGAGGGAGAAGCCAACAGGCTAAGCACCAGGCAAAGCAAGAATGGTTCCCAAATTTGATTATGACTACAACTGGTGGTCTGGGCTTGGTAGTTTGATGTTGCTCAAGTTCTCATCAGTAAGGGAAATATTTGCTGTAATTTCCCATCTTGAAGTGTTTCATTTTGCATAGAAATCATGAAACCAGCCAGCTAAGCATTCCACAGACTGGCAGTTTGCTGGCCTGTAAAGCTAAGTCATATTGCAATTGTGTCTTGCAAAATATCCAAAGCAATTATGGCAAAGTCTGAAAAGCAGCAGATGAGAAAAACTGATACTATTATTCCTGCACTGGCATGAAAGGGATTAAAATGGTATTCATCAGGCTGTAACAGAAGTCTGATGAACTTGGGATGACTAGAGACTGTCTCACACTCTTGATCTGTCCTCCTTTGCCTCTGTAAACCTTTTCCAAATTTAAAAAATATAAAAGTGTACTTCTGCCTAAGATGCCTGGCAACTTTGTAGGACCTGCACGCCTGGAAAGCCTAGGGTTTTATATATGCAGCAGTGATCACTATAAATGAACTAGTCAAATGAGAACACATGAAAATGAAGGCAGCCTTCCTGAAAGGTCTGAAGCATAATGGAAGAGGTTTTTTCATCTAAACAATGTTCAAATAGGGATCTAAAAGCACTTCTTTCAAGATTCACTGTTATAAATGTTTCTACTACTCAAAAATAAAAGTCAATCATAAGTGTGATCATCTGTGTTAAAATAAGGGACTCTCAGTTTCATATTCTCCCCAGATGAAATGTCTTCTTCCTTAACAAGCCTTGACAGTAACACACATTCAACATGCTCTTTATCAGTCCTCTCATACCCTTGCCAAAAACCTTATTGACTCCAACTTGAACCAATAAATATTAGAAAGTCGACAGAGTAAGTTTGGCATTACGACTGTTTGTGTCTTCGTGCAGATTCTTGCCCTTCACGTGCACTTAGAAACAGCACACTGACCACTAATCCCCAAAGGGCTTTGAAATGCCTGCAGCAAATCACAACACTGCTTTGCCTTACAAGTAAAGCATCTGTTTAAAGTGGACAAAATTTTAAAAAGACATTGAACAGGTGTAATTCTTCTTTTACATCAAGAGTAGATTTACACATTGTAATGAATTACTGAGATTTAGCATCTGGTATCCTAAGGGTCTTCTGTGAAGAGTAACCTTTATCCAATTTGATTTACATTATATTTCCTTCTATGCTCGTAGATTTTCCCACCTGTAGTTATCCACAGCTTTCAAGACTGCCTGTACCAGTGCATATATAATACTTCTAGTTTCAGAGCAATGTGACATCCTCCATTAATGTTTGTGGTAAAATTTCTAGTGATTTTAAAAGAATATATAATGAGGACTAAAAAGTCACTATCACTATGTCCATGCATTGTAAAAAAAAAAATTAAGACAAATTAATCTCCATGGTGTGCAGGTCAGGGTTTTTTCTCTGGAAATCATTGCAATCCAAAAATTAACAACATCAATTTCTCCAATAAACAATAGTAGACGAGAGATGTGAATTACTCTTTTCCTTTTCAGCCAAATGATTCTTCAATGTTTTAAGTCATGTACTTCCGAGGTATCTTAGATTACAGACACAAAAAAATACAAGTTGAATACCAGGAGTTTTGTCCAAGGTCATACTCAAAGTCTTAATCAGAACAAAAACTGAACACAATCCCCCAGACCAAAGCCCTCATGATTTAAATTGAATGTACTGCAGACAATTCAGAGATGGCACTTGGACAAATATTTGATAACATATCTTGAAATGTCTAGGGAGAACTAATCTCTGTTTCTGAAACAGCTTAATCCCAAGGAACTCCTGGAGAAGAGGCAATTTTCTACATGTCTGCTCACATCCATAATATTTATCTGTCTTATCTATTACGCTCAGAGCAGGTTTTCTCCAGAAGCTGTCAAACCCATGCATCAGTGAAGAGGTCACATGAGAACAATCATGTCCTCTGTATGTATTATAACTGATTTTTATGGAACTATAAAATAATAAAAGCAATATCAGTTATCCAACCTTGCAAATTCACAAGCACCAATAGCACTACACAGCTCCCATTACATTTTTTTAAAGGTCTTGCAATTGTCGTTCTAAAACAGTGCAGAAAAAAACGCAGCAGACAGACCTTTTAACATGGGGAGTAGATTAATCATAATATTACCTGTGTTTTATTGTTCTCTTTTAACAAAAATATTCAATTACTAATAAACAAATAGATTAAAGTGGGCTTAAATCAAATGCTATGGTGTGGCTGTGTTAATGTGTTTTAGGAAAGTGATAGTCACTTAATGTGCAGGGCAAGACAGATTAAAGAAAACTGCAAGAACTTGGGAAACTGTTATGCTTACAGAGGCATTTTCATGGAGCCTCAAAGCACAGGCAGCCTCCAAGCAAGAGCTTCCATAGTCATATTTCTGGGCTTAGTCAGACCTACAAAAGTTTAAGTCCCATTTTAAGTGCCCAAGTAATATTCTGACTTTAGCTAAGAATATAAAGCTTGGACATTACTTAATGTCCCCTTAAACTACAACAGATTGAACTCTCTCAAATTTCAGGAGGGGGTTATTAAATTTAAGAGAGTCGGTATTTCAGGTATCCTATGCGTCAGCTCTGAACATAAATATAGGTGCTGGTATAAAGTCAAGGCAAGAGGGATATTGCACAGCTTTTCCTAGAAAAATCTGTTATGAATAGAGTTACAGTAATGAAAAAGAGCTTCTGTCAACTGTCTTCATGTTGGTCTGAGATACACAATGGCACGACTCCGAAAAATGCTGGTGTTACCACTTGCTTTCCTGCTATGGGGCCAGACCTGTGACACCCCCCTGAGACCTCACTGCCCATACAAGGGAGAGCAGGAGCAAAGTGAGGACACAGACATGTGAAATAATGACAATATATCTGCTAGAGCCATACCCAGATATGTAAAATCTCCCACATGCAATGTTTGTCACATCACACAATTTTTAGGGCAAAGACCTCAGGTGAAGCTTTCTTCTACCACAATCAGTAAAAAAGGAAAAATCTAGAAAAGTCCAATCCTTTTATTTGTTTGGGTTTTTTCTCCTCTCACAGATGTATTGTCTTAACCAGTATTAGAGAGATTATCCAGAGGTGTTCTTGGCAAGTGGAAGTTACCACAAAAATATGATGATGAAAGCTCAGCAAAATCCTCCAGATATATTCTCAGGCCCTTGTTTGAGAGAATACATTTCCATTGCTGGTCATTTCTCACTTTCTCTTGACTTCCATTGAGTTTTTGTTTGCAAAGGATATTTTCTCTTGTTTCCTGCTTGGTTGCTGTGAACTGCATCTGGCTCTTGCTCCACCGACAGCAGCTCACAATGAAGTGGCAGCACAGCTTTACATGTTTGACTTGAGGGAAACATGGGATATGTGAAAAAAAAGGCACCTGGAAAATTTAAGTTATCTCAGCAAACAGCTAAAGCTCCCAGTTCACACAGCACTTAAATCCACTGCATTTTAACTCACTGCTGTGCACCAACATTAAATAGTGACCTTGTAGCTGCATTTCTTTTTTTCAGTGTAATAAGAGAGAGCATCTAAATTCAGCTTGCCATCTTCCCTACAGCTTCCTATAAGGTGCTTATTCTCACTGTAGCCCATCACTTGTTTCTACATAAAATCTCTCCTCAGTTTCTGTAATCCAGGACACCTCCAACGAAACCAAAGAGGCTACATGTTCATTCACCAGGTGCTCAATCAGGGACAATTTTAAGCCTCGTGCATAAGACTAATAATATTCATTACATTTTAACAATATTTGTTCCATTCATTGAGCAAATGCAGCAGCAATACTTCACGTCAAAAGCCTCAGCTCCAGCACTTTCCTGGTGGCCAGTGCTGCAGCATGAGACTGCCCTCAAGAGACAGTGACAGGACATTCATCTGCTTTTTCCCAGAGGCAAGCTGTTCACAAGGAAAGGCTGAGCTCACTTTACTCTGTTTCCAGTGCTCTCTCTCCTATCAAAAGTAAAATTTCCTGTTAGTTAAAGGAAAGACATTCTACCCTAGAATATGCAGTTCTTCAGCTCGTAGTGGGTACTGGAAAGCTGCTCGTGCTCCTGGTTTTCCTAAGTAGTCTGCTCACTTGACAGAGATAGACTTTCTTGGGTTTTACCCTTGTCTTTGGAACGAATTTTGGAGAATGAAATCCCTTGCTGAGAAAAGACGAGTTTTATTCCCAGTGCTGGATGGACTCGCAGAGGAGCACTTAAGCCACACATTCCATGCTTTGAAAGAGTCCTTCAGACATGACAGAACAGCACTGGTATTCCCCATATATGCAGTGTCCCACATCCAAAAAGCATCCAACCCTATTCCTAATTTTTCTGTGATAAGAATGGCCCCTCTTTCCTGAATAGCTAAGAAAGTTCTCACTCAGACATGCCAAGTTGATGGTTTTTTGTGCCACTGACAGTGTGTTGTACCAGTTTTCACTTCACTTCAAGGTTGTTGTAGCTTATTTAATTCTTTCTGTTATGGAAACTCTAGTCTCTAGAGGCTACTCTACTCCGTTCTTATCTGTCATATTTCTAGCACCAGAGCTTGTGTAAAAAGTGTGTAAGAATAACCGTGTCAGCCTTCTGTGTGATATCAAAATAAGAAAATAAAAACAGATATAGGAAATTTAAAGATCAAGTAATTAAAACCACATCCTTGTTCATAAAAATAAACCTCCATTAAACACCATTTTGAGAATCACGTGAGCAGTCATTTCCGATTGTTCTTATTTGCAGTGTTTCGAAGTCTGCCATTTTTCTGAGCACTGTAAATATTTCTTCCTATTCTTTTACAGTAAATTTTTATATAAAACTTCACTTTATCAGGACCAATAAAGCCATTTTAATCTTGAATTCCCAAGCTGCTAAATCTCCAGAAACCTGCCACCTAAACAGTTTCCAAGAACCTCCCCTTTTGCACACATTTGTAATTGTTTTAGAGCTAAGTACTGTGACTAATTTTGCACATTAGAAGTCAACATCTCTGAGTGGATTACATAAAAATGCTTAAAAACAAACAAAGGAAAATTAACGTAAAAATTGTTGTAACATAAGAATTCTATATCTGTTTTTAAAAAGGTAGCAAAGGTGGAAAGGTTCTAAAAAATGTGCTGAATTTAATTTCAAACTGGTGCTTTCAGACGTTCCAAGAGAGTACCATGCTCACTCTGACAGCAGTGCTGACAGCAAGGGAAGTGAAGCACTGGAATGGGATTTGGGTACCTTGAGAACACCTCATTACAGCACTCCCCTTAACTTCTAATATCTCCTCAAAAAGGCATTCTTCAGCATTGTTTCCCCTATTTCTACATCACACATCCCATTAATTTCATTTTTAATAGCAATTCTCTCAGATATTCTGAAAATAAAAGCAGAATGCAAGAACAGAGACTAATGTGGGCCCCAAGATGCAGAGCTAGCATGGCAGGGCAACATGACAGATATTCCTCAGAAAAGCCAAAATTCCCCTGTTTTGGCTGGTTATCACTTCTGGTCTTATTCATTGGATTCATACTGTAGTTTTGGCTGGGAGAAGAGGTGAAAGGAGACTTGCAGCAAATGAGAAAACATTTCTATCACATAATTCTGGTTTCTTTAGTTAACTGAATATTCTTACCAAGGCTTCCAATTTATCCAGTGTAATTGCTAGAGTATTTGTACTTTTGTTCTACTTGTTTCAATAACTGAAACAGTAATGGGACTCAATATTTTATATAAATCTCTAAATGTTCTCAAGTACTCTATTTCCCATCTCATTTGTAAGGTGGAAAAGGACAGTCAGATCTTCTACTTTCCATTTAGTTGTTTGCTACAATGCCTTTGGGAAGCAGCTATTTTCCTCATTTTGATTTTTTTAGAAGTCCTAATTAAGAGCCCATATTTGGTTTTAAGAATGTTTGCCAAAACAAAACCTGATAATGAGTGACTTGAAATACAATTTTCTTTCACACTGTAGATTTAATGGAACCCTACATCAAAGTAAGATTAGAGTTTGTGGCCTGTAGGAAAAGCTGAGAGAAGGCAGTTTTCCCCCTCAACAAGAATTTAGCAATAAAGTTGGGTGTCAGGATCAGGTGCTGCCATAGGAATGTCCTTGAGGCCAGGAAGTTCAGTGAGATGAAGTTAGTTCTGAGAAAAGGACTAAATGCCAGAGGTAACAATAAGAAAGAGGTGGAAATAAAATGTTATCCCTGCGGGAACCTATTGCTTCAATTCCTTTTTTTGCTGTAAGTAGGATAAATACACCAGGAATTTCTCATTCTCTCTCTGTGCTGCAGGCTCTTCTGAAGTTATTCAGGTACTGTCACAGCACCCTCTAAGAATCACAGATGGCACTTTGAGAGACCTGCCAGTCTATTACTAATGGAACACTCTCAACTAAGATTTCTGTGCAAATACAGCTGGTATTGGATGTTAATTCCTAAATGAAAAAAGATCCTGGCCTGAAAATGTCCTCCAAGCCACCAGTTAATAACACAACTGCTGCTTTCTTCATGGAAATGTGGTATCTCTTGTGCTTCAGAGCTTACAGCACCCAGCTACACCTCACTCCGATACACACATGACCACCTACATCCTCACAGAAGGTGAAAAGGTATTTCTTAGAAATTAAGGTCTGAAACAGCTGAGGGAATCTCTTCTCTGATGTCATACTGCCAGTCCCTCTCTTGTGAGGAAGAAGTTGCGTCACTTTAAATTTACATCCTAGACTGCCAAAGCGATGTGATCAAGTACACCAGACCAGATAGAAAATGAACAAGGAGGGGGTGATGACTGAAGGGGAAAAACACACTAACAAGGAGCAAATGTGATACAGGAATGATGGGCTCCAGAACAAGCCATGCTTGCCAGCTCTGCACCAAAATGACCCTTTCTGTAAGCACGTGATTTGACACTGATACCACAAAGATCAGCCACTCGTGCTGGCTGCTGATTTACAGACTGACACTGCTCCTCACTCCCCGCTCCCTGATACAGGTGAGCTTTTGACAGACATGTGGAAGGATTTTAGTCCTTTCAGATTAGAATTAGCTCCAAATGGATCCAAACTATTTCTTTAGAAGCGCTGCTTGTTTCCATAGCCATCCCAGTTGCCAGTGATAAGCTGACAATGGACAATGAATGGGAAATATTTCCTCACTATTGTTTCAACTTCTTCCTTAAAAAACTGAAGTGGAGCAAGGAAGCCTTGTAGCTGCTGTTTTCTAAGTTGGAAGAGGTAAGATTTCCATATCTAGAAACATTTTGAAGTATATTACATTAGAAATTGTGACAGAATTGTTCTGGCAACTAGAAAAAGCTGCATGTTTCTCAGACTGGGACCTTGAGTCTGGGTCAAAGGAAGAGTTTAAGGTCAATGTTTATGAACAACCTTCAGGAAATTTACTGTTCCAAACTGACCTACTGGTCAAGCTTGAAGGAAAGGGGAAAGATTTCCTGGGAATATGACTCATCAAAAATACATTTCTTCAGTGCATCAACAGAAAGTAGATAGATATCAAGACTTGCAGAGCTACATGGTGAGACTAGAAATTATTTTTTGACTCTTGCCAAAGGGATTCTAAAATTATTTTAACACCACAAGTCTGTTCAAAAAGTTTGCATAGTTGTTGAGTTTTGCCACACAACAAAGGACAAAAGCTGAAATAATTTGCAGGAAATTTTTATGGCACCAAATTCTTGCTAGTGTTTGGAATAACTCCTTGGAGGAAAAAAACCAAACAGAAAAGGGGAGTAAACAACCATTAACCAGAAAAAGAGAATACCCAGCAATGTGCAGAGGGGGATGAAATGGTTCCCTCATTCCTGAAGGAAATGAAACCATAACTCTGAAATTGTTTTTATGAAAGAGAGCTGAAATTGCCTTCTCCTTATGGATTGGCCATGATCTTCCAGATCAACTATAATGCCAGCCAAGGAGCTGTATCCCTCCTCTTTGGAAGCAAGAGAAAACACACTGTAACTTAGAATTGCCTGGTCTGTGGCTTCCCCAGGCTAGACAGATGATAATAAGCAGATGTCTTCAGTCCTGAGCAGTTCAAATGGAAGAGAATGAGAAGGAAAAAACCTTCAGTCCTCCCCCTCAATCCAGAAGACTGGACAGTGTAATGCCTATTCCCCTCCACAACACTATCCTTTCCTTGGACCAAGAAATAAGAAAGTAAGAGACCCACAGGATCAACATCAAGCATCTCTTTTACCAGGGAATCCTCTTCCTCAGAAGCAATCTTCACATCTCATAAGCATCTTCCGGGTGGAATATGTAGGCAAAAATTCTTGGTCCCACTGCCATGGGACCCACCATCAAGTCCAGAGTCTCTACCTCCCATTTGGCCAAGGGAAAACAGAAAAAAGTGTTTTTTCTTCCTCTGACAGTCAGGATCACAACCTGTAGCTGCTTAGAAAATCCCAGTTGTATAAAGTTTCTATCTGTGACAGAAGGCTGGATTTTTGAAGGAAAATAGCATATTTCAGTCATGAAATATCTTGGCTATCAGTGAGAATTTAATACTGCGGTTTGAAGGATGCCAGAAAGCATATGTACCATGCATGAATCCTGATTGCTACCAACAAGAACTGTTCTTGACAACCCTAATACTTACTTACAACATTACCATATTTAAATCTGATAGGCAAAAGGCAAAAACCTCAGTCCTCAACATTAGATGACATAGAAAATGCCAGCATCATTCAGCTATGAGCAATCCTCTGAAACATAAACACTGCTAGACTCAATTCAGTTGTTACCCATTTCCAAGAGATGTCACATCTACAATATCACGACGTGCTGATGATCCCCCCATTCATTCCTACACTCCTCTGTAAACAGCAAAACTTTTCAGTTTGGGAAGATAGATATTAAAGTCTGGCCAAACGCTTCCCAATGTCGTAATAGTCCCTGCATGTAACCCAGAAGATTTAAAAGTCCAGTCACATAATATCCTCTTTTAAGCTTCAATTCATTCTGACACAGAAATCCTTAGTATAACTGTTTGCATAATAGCTAGTTATCTTTTAATGGGAAAAAAAATCTGTTTAAAAGAAGTGTTTCTTGTTTAGTTGAAAAGGAACCTCCTTTGGTCACCTCTGACAGCAATTCTTATGCAAGCCAGAAGTACCTCTCAGCTGGATAAGAAGCATCTCGAGCAAAAAGACAAAAGCTGTTGGCATGGAAGTCTCTCACAGCAAAGCCTGCTCCCCCAGTCTCTTATACCCCTTCTTAGGATCTCACACATTCACAGCCCCTTGGCTTCCTGCAGGGGAAGATGTGCTCCAGTGCTGTGCAGCATCTGAGACCTCGTGTCTCTCAACATATCCCCAGATTAATAACTTGGTAGTTGAGATACAAGAGAGAGGAAAAAAACCCAAAATTTGCGTTCCACAGCTCAGTCCTTTCAGAAAATGTTGAATGTTGCAGATTCTCAGGTCTCACTTGCTGTTCTTCTGTGTCTGATTAGGGGCAGCTCATGTGCCACTCAGCCCAGTTGCCAAGGCAGCTTGGCTGTCTCCATTTATCAGGGTCCCAGAGGAGAGGTGATCCAACACATCCCATGTTTCTTTCAAAGAACTGATGTAAAGAGCCAAAGCTCATCAGCCCAAATCAGCTTCCAGCTCGCATGCAGCGAGTCATCAGCCTGCAGCTGACGACTCCTCTGAGGCTCTGTCCTGCAGGAAAACTCTGAATTCAGCAAAACTTGCCCTCCATGGAGGAGGGCCAGGTTAAGGAACATTTACACAAACTGAACATACACAAGCCTATGGCCTCTGGTCTGACACAACCCTGAGTGCCCAATGAGCTGGCAGATGTTACTGAGAGGTCACACTCTGTTTTTGAAATGTCAGGGTGATCAGGGTAAGTTCCCAACGACTGGAAAAGACTCATACTTATTTCCCACTTCCTTTCTTAATTTCTTTTTAAAGTGCTCTAAAGTGAAGCTAAAATAAAGCTATTCTTTCACAATAGAGAATACAGGTTTACTGTGTGTTTTTAAATAGACATACACACATATAAATATCATATACATATACCTCCCAGGGAGGATATCTTCACCTGATAGCCATTTTTGAGCATCCATTCTGTTCTTCCCTCACTTCTGTGTAAGAAAGCCTTTCAAAAGAGCCAGAAGGGCTTTGAGCTCTAAGAGCACTCCTTGAAGTGTTGGCACTGATCAGAAACAAAGGTAAAGAGCTTTCACTTTACAGAAAACAGATAAATAGAAAAGTGTGATACGAGACCAGCAGGTGCTCAGGCAACTAAGATCTTTCTGCACCCTCAACTAAAGCCTATGTGCAATGCAGTGAACACTTATTTTAGTTGGAAGGTCACCGCCTGCCCCATTCCACACACAAAACCTTAAGGTTTGGCATTGCCTGGTTTTGTAGAAACAGTCCTAATTTCTGGTTGTTCAATGTGGATCTTGCCCCCAGGGTGACAAAACATGGTCAACTCTAGTTTGTTCTTCCTGATAGATACTTCTGTGGACCATTTTTAAGAGTGTCACATGAGGGAGACTGCATGGTCCCCTTATGGCAGTGGTGGTGTTCTACTAGGCTTAGAAATATGTTACTGTTATAAAGTTTGTCCTAATGTCTTCCTGCTCTATCCAGGATGGCTACCCAAAATAAGTTATCCCCTTCCTCTTTGCAACAGCCTAGAATGATAGATAAAATGATGTTATATTCCCCTCCCGCTTCTTCCTCCTCTGAGCTAAAATCCTTTTTCAGTATTTTTCATGCTTTACTTTTAGGTAGTATTTCCTTTAGGCTCTCAACCCATTGTTTTTCTGCACTCCAGACTTCATACTTCAGTCTATAGCCTCAAAGCTGTTGCCATGACCTCCACAACACAAGCCAGTATCTGTGGCTCCTTAACCTGGCACAAATTTGGAAGAAGTTCTGCTCACTTTTTTATTCTGTTTATAAAAACTGGAATCCCTCTGCAGCCACTGGTGGCTTTGGAAATGGGTAGTTTTATAGATTTTTCCACTCTTGCATCAGAAGTTTTTTTTCCCTGTGTTTAACAGAGATCATTAAAAACACAGTGGGTTATAAATGTTAGTACCTCATGCCCTGATCTCATTGCCATCCCTCCCAGCAGTTACTCTGCTGACAGATAAACACTCCACAGAGCTCAGGGAACAGACAGAACAGGTGCCTATGGCCCCATAAAACAAGTCATTTTTCTCTGAACAGCAAGGGTTTGGGGTTTGGGCTTGGTTTGGTTAGTTTTAAATCCTTGTCTAAACAGGCAATTAACTCACTGGCTCTGTTGGGCTGGTTTTTCCTTCTATAGCCACCAAGAGTTACTCTGTGACAATAGCACCAGTGAGGGAAAACTCAACTTCACAGCCTTCTGTTCTTTAGACAAATTAAAAAAAAAAAAAAAAGGAGGCATGCCAACATCCAAATTTCCCCTTTTACTAGCAAGGCTCACACTACTGCCTAGCTACCTCTGCATACTGCTGTTCTGCCTCAGGGGAAGTTCCTGAAGTGTTGGAGATGGGAGGCACAACAAGAAAACCCAACCACTCTCACCAGGGATCTGGTACAGTCTCTGTGCAATCATGAGAGGCATCACTTGAAGACACCTGCAGAATGAACAAATTAATTATGAAGCAGGCCCAGCTCAGTGGTCTACAGCCTCAAACCAGCAGATCATAAATGATGGTTCTCTTTAGAAGCTTCAGTTTTCTGACATTTTGCCCACAGAAAGTAATGGTAGACATAAAACAGTGGAGTGCAGTTAAGAGCAAATTCCTTCTTCATGTAGGAATTCTTTTCTATACCTTTGATATTCAGTGCCTTTTCTCATCCTGCTACATAGTTTTGGGGATGCAGAGACTACAGCCACAGACAATACCAATATATTGTGGAACTCCCCATCTGTAGCTGAGTAACAACTGCTCTCACACAAAGTCCATCAGCCCTTCAAATGACTTTGCTCTACACCAAATACTTAAGACATTCAGTTTTCTCCCTCAAGCTCTTCAGTTAAGTATTCAAAGGTTTCTCTCATCTCATTTACATTGTCTGGCTTCTTGAAATGACAGGTACAATCCTTTCACCTAACTCATCGTTTCTGCATTTGTCATTGTCCTCAACTGTTTCTCTTAACTGTCCCTAAGGTAGAGACCTTCTTGCCCACCAAATATATTTTGGGTTTTTTTTCCAATTGGCACCCATTTGTATTTTAAAGTCAGATTTGAAGATTACACATCTCTGCAGCCCTTTTCCTCATATTCCTTTGTAAACATTTTTATTGGCTGTAGTATCTTGACATTATAGAACTTACATCATGTCACAGGAAAAAATTATGAAGAACTCTCCTTCCATGACCTTCCACCAGGACAGCTGTAACAAAGCCCCCAAGATCATCTTCATGGCATCAGGCTTAGTCATTCACTGCCTGGAGAATCCTTTCTGTATGGAGTCTAATTCCCTGTGACTTAAAGGAGCATTTCTTATGTCTCATATGATATTTCTGTAAGCCCCGAGGTCCTGCAGGATGCTTGGGAAGCTGCTTCAAGGTTTTTCTCATAAGCGAGAGTTTCTGGAGTTCTGAGAGGCTTTTGAAACTTCGGTGATTCTAGGTATGGTGCCATAAACCTGCAGGTGCAGAAACATTACAGGGCTCTAAAGGAACCTGGCGCAGACCTACATTAACCATGTAATACATTTGCAGCAGAATTAATGTTACCTGGGCTGATCTCCTCCCAGGTATTCCCACACGATGCTCTCAGGCACATGGTGTGATTCCTGGGGCTGTCCTGTGCAGGGCCAGGAGTTGCACTTTGATGATCCCTGTGGGTCCTTTCTAACTCAAAATATTCTGTGATTCTGTGATATCTATTCCCTGAAGAATTACTTTCTCAGCTTTGGGGGAAAAGGAGGATGGTGAGGAAAAGAGGGAAATATACCTTAACTTTGAGTTTTGTCTCCTCAACAGACATCTTTAGCAACTTCAGCCAACTTTATATAGTGGTTTCCTTTCTTAGTCTGCCTTGCAGGCTGGTTACTCTCCTATAATTAATAATTTGCAATTCCCTAACCTAAGGGAAAAATACTGCTCATAGAACATCCTTGCAGCATCCTGGACCTGTCTGAGGCCATGCACAGCCTACATGTGGCAGTGAAAGGCTTTGAAACCCTGTGGTGGTGGTTACACACTTTGAGGTGACTCCCTGTGTATAATTTGGTTTGGAGCTCTGAGAAACCTGCCCGAATGTGCGAGTGGTTGGACACAACAGCTCACATTTCCTGCTCGCACACAACAGATCTTGCCTCCCTGTGTAGGAAAAGGTTAGTACACATTGCTCTAACAAGTGATGTTATCCTTTCACCCTAAGACTATTAGTGAAAAACTGAGGATGAACTGCAGAAAAATGTCAAATCCAGTTTTCTATTACCGCATAGGAATAAGCCCACACTTCCTGGTGTTTAAATTTCTCTTGATATGAACTTGTCTGAACTGAGTTTATATTTACCATTCACAAAAATCAAGTTGGAAACTCACAGCTGAGATGTGTTTAATAGCTAAGAAATATTTTTTTGTTTCAGGTCAAAGTACAACCAGTTTATGAGGTGCTAAAAAATTTAGGAACAAATCCATCTCTTGTACCTTCACTAATCACATCTCAGCTTCTCTAACAAATATTCAAAGACTCAGAGAAATAATTTTCTAGGCTGTCACAGGCAACGATACATTAAAAATATCTCTGTGCAAAACCACTGCAAGAATAACAAATTATATTGACCCTTCTACTAATCTCAGGAGCACTAAACTCATTCTGATGCCTTGAGTGGCTACCTAGAAACAGAGACGAGACAGGAATAAGGGAAATAAAGGTAGGTTTTTGTTTGAAAGGGCTTCAAAGGTAACCCTGGGAAGCAAAGGGCTCCAAGCTGGACCCAAAGATGGACCCCAAGATGGACCACGAGTCACGAGTTCCCCACACCTTTATAGGTTTGGTCCATTTGCATATCAACATAAATTTGCCAATTAAAATTTAAGCTAATGATGTAATTTCCCCTAGCTGACCCCCTTTCTAAGATGTTGGTTTACACATTTTCAGGCCCAGGACTGCCTGGGTGTCCTTGAGGAGCAGGCCCAGAGAGGCTTTGTTATGGCTAGAGAACTGAAGTTAGCAGGCTACAAGAAACTTCAGAGTTACACATTAGGCAATAGAGGATTCAAAAAATATAAGAGTTAAAACCTGAGGCATGAATTCAGTGTGGCTACCCCAAGAATAATTTAATTTTTTTTTTTTGATCATGGGTTTTTATGACAGCAAATTCCAAATTTCCATTCTCTGCCTAATGTTTTGAAAACATTCAAGCTTTTAGCTCCATGGATAGCAGCCTACTGTGAATCTACAGTTTTCCTGTAATTCCCTGAATCCCAGAACTGACATTCCAGCCATGACAATGAGGCAACATGGAACAAGCAATTCACGGATGGAGATCAGTAAGATGAACACCCGTTCAAAAGCACCATAACTTCCATAACTACATCAAAGAGATAATGCCTCTCACGATGCATCAGCAAATGTCCCAGGACACCTCTGCAGCAGGAGCACCTGTCAGAGCTGCCACCAGGCAGGTGACAGAGGACAAGGAGGGCTGAGTATGAGCACTCCAGGCCAGCTCGGGGCTCCTCTCCGCCCCTTACTTGCACACACCCAAGTACTCCGACAGCCAGAGCCCTTCTGGCTCTGAACCCGTCCGTGTTTGAACACGCCATCCCTCCCGAGTGCCGACGAAAGGATGCGCTGCTTCGGCTGTGCAGCTCTCATCCATCGGCAGGTTTGCGGGACGGTCACGGACGGGATGAGGAAGGGCTGGAGCCTTGCGGGGAGCCGGTCCCTGCTCCCTGCAGCCCCTCGCAAGCCCCCGAGCCCTGCG
>VZRO01005547.1:56737-119748 GCA_013397915.1 Daphoenositta chrysoptera | reverse complement strand
CGCGCTCTGCGGGCAGCGGAGCCGCGCAGCCCCAGCGCCGCCCCGGAGCATCCCGGCGCCCCCGCCCCGGAGCCGGCAGCCGCTCCGGCGGCCAACCCGCCCCCGGTCCCCTAGATGTGACACACGATGTGACACACATAGAGCTGTAGCTGTTCCTGTCTCGCTGGGAAAAATCTTCACCTGGATTCCGCAGCGCTGAGATTAAAAAGACACAAACCCTTTATCTCCACCATAAAATTTGGTGTGTTCTCACCAGATAAAAGCCCATCCCTCAAAAATCTGGTTCTGCGTACAGAGTGGTGAAGGGGCAGCCTATCTGATTAAGCAAGGCAGCTCTAGAGCAAACGTGCTCTCCCTGTTGCCGCACTGGGCTCTGGGGCTCACGTCCCATCAAGGCCAGTGCAGAGGAACCAGAGCTGCTCCACGGTCTCTGCAGGGACCCAGGACTCCACAGACAGCCAGGAGCTGCTGGAGCCAACCTCTCCTATCCTTCCCAGGGCCATAGGAGGCCACCGGGTCAAACACAAGAAAGAAAGAAGAGTAGCACACACACATCCACACCCACATCTGGCAATAAACACAGATGGGTTTGTCCCGTATTCAAGCAGAAGCTGAACCCAAAATGTCTCTGAAAATAGAAACTGCCCCCGAAAGAGCAGTACATGGTGCTGAGACAGAGGGTGGAGGGTGGTATGTCAGCAACACCACGAACCACACAGCATCACTTCTGAGTGTCCTCTAAGCCATGACTCACAGGCACTGAGTTGAAATTCTTGCTTCTAAATAGTCATATTTTATCATTTTCCAAAAAATTAAAAAGAAAAAACTCCAATTTTTTTTAAAAAGCACCTCTAGTTAAAACCATTCTTATACTGATTTTCGTAACGAAAAGAAAAAAGGAATTATTTTCCCCAAAGTTCACATTTTATTCCCATCCAAATATGATAACAAAACAGAGGAAAATGCAAATCAAAACCATCTTGCCATTTTTTATTTTCCCTCCATTGAGATATGCCTTTCATTTATTCCAGTTCTACAAAGCAAGAAGTCACATAGACTGTTGATGTTACAAGTGAAATTATGGCATATTATACAACTCCCAATATAAGCACATCTCTCAGAAAATTTAAATCTTGTTTTCAAAGCTAATGCCCACCTGGAAACTGTTCTGACTTTAACAACAAGCCTCCAAAATATCACCAGTCTCTGAATTCATGGAATAGGCGGTGAAGTAACAATATGTACTGAAACATTCTCTTCCCTCCCAAAAAGTAACACTTTTAAAGAAACTGGGTTTCTTAGGAAGCAGTATAACCTTATTGTCATTTTTGTCCTGCAAAATTAGTGGTCAGGGAATTTGAATTGATTGGCTCTGATGATTAAAGTCAAGCAATACTTTGATGGAATGCAAAGAGAGAATACCAGGATTCCTGAAAGTCACTACCTCTCCTGGTTCTCAAACTGCCCCTTCGCATTATAAAGTTCTGCCCCAAAACTTCCTGCCTCAGATTTCTGTCTGGGACACAACACAAATATTTCTTCTGTAATTTTGGGGGTTTTTTTGCCAGTTTCATTTTGCTTTTGCAGAAGACAGTTGTCATGAGCAGCAATTTCAGAGAGGTTTATGATTATCCATCGAAGCCTTCTGACCTCCAGCCTAATATTCTTTAAAGCAGTATAAAGGATAATAGAGATTTAATTTTAAAAAAAAACCTTTAGAAAGGTCTCTATTATTGGACACAAGTCAAACCTGTACAAGTGGATTACCTTCTGAGAAGCTCCACCAGTATATTCCTTGGGTTTTACCAGGAACAGCCACCAGAGCATTATCTTCCCCTACTGGTCTTTCCTGCTATTTCTAGAGGAATCTGAGGGAAAAGGAGGCTTAGACTTTCATGCTTGTCTCCTTTTCCCACCCAAGTTGAGGAATGATGTTTATATCTTTCCTTCTTCCATTCTGCTGATGAACTGAGAACACACAATTTCAAATAGCAAACCTATACAAATTTTCAGATACCATTTTCCACCCTCTTCTCTTCCTTCTCTTCTGTTGACCACACCTGCAACAACTGCTCAGAGTTCTCATTTACCCTATCACTTTGTCTTAGCTCCAGTATCAGGACAGAACAAATTTAATTGGGATTAAGTATTTATTTGGATTTTTTCTCCCTCTGACCCTTTTTAGTTGCCTAGTGACTGTCCTGCCTTCACCTGGGATAGAGTTCATTTTTTCTTAGTAGCTGTGTTTTGGATTTAGAATGAGAATATGGACTTGGGGATTTTTGTCTTTGCTCCTGAAGAAATTTGGCCAACTTCAATTAATTTCATAGACACAGACACTCTATTAATCAGTGGTTTCCAATGTCAAACAACAGTAGTGTGTCAAACAGTTGGTTTTGTACTATTAACTTGTAAAAGCAGCATTTTGAAATGAAGACATTGACCTTTTTCTCCTCGGTCAGGAGCCAGTGCTGTGGGTGCTGTCATTTCTCATTTCTGTGTCTTTGGAAACGCTGCACTGATCAATGCATCCATCATACAGGTACTGTGTAAGGAACACCAGACCTGACTGTACAACGATAAGCAGCCACACATGACTAAACACCCCTGACAGGAATAATCACCTGTTTAACAAACTTGACTGTCTACAGCAGCATACAGGATTTTTACTAAGACAGTTGATCAGGGTATTCATAATGAGCAGGACCAACTATACTCGCAGCAGACAATTCTGTTTGGTAAACTGCCCTGATTAACAATGTGGATGACACAGTCTTAATTTCATTTACCACCTAAGTGTTGGAATTAAGCAACTTGCTTTTAGTTGCTGAGTTCCTTCTAAGGTCTTTTAGCAAGCAGGAGTTTCTGGACTGCTGTCTCATCTGCCCCTGAGGATGCTCATGCAGGTGTGTTGGTCTCACAGCTCACCCTGGGATTGCTCATGTGATCAGCCAAAGAGCAGGTGCTTGAGCTCTTCTTTCCGTGCTCTTTCTCCAGAGCTGCCTGGCACAGCAGGGATTCCACAGGGCTGGAACCTCCCTGTCGTGCTCTCCTCACTCACTGAGATGCAGAGCACTGACAGCTCAGGCAGAGCATCAACTCAGAGAAAGGATGCTCGTTTCAAACTAACACACTTCAATGCACAAGTTTTCGTTGTAAAAATTCCATTAAGGGCAAAAAATAAACTAAAAAGAAGCCACAAAGTTGCTCCTTTACAACAGCTTCTCATTTCCATCAATACCTATGGCAGCCAAAGTGAGGAAGAGGATGGTAGCACAGTGAAGAAGATTTCCACTACATATCTGCCCTTCCACTGTCATCCCAATGCACACATTCTTGTTAGTCTTGTGCAACAGAGGCACACCACTGTGCAAAGACCTCCACTGAAAGGGATTTAAATGTACTGCTTTTAATTGGAATTTCTCCATGCTAAGGAAATTAATGCATTTTCATGGCAACCTTCATCAATGTCAGGTTTCACACACTCAGAAATTATATTGCAAAATGCTGAAAATACCTACCAAGCCTTCTGAGAAATTCTAACCCATAGCCAGTTGCATAAAAGACTGAACAAAACTACAATATTGCTTTGGACAAAAGAAAACTCTTCTGAGGAGTATGGTCAACACCCACTCATATTTGCTGAACTCTGGCTTGCAGAGTGAAAAAAAAGTCTTATCTGGTTGGAAAAATTATGGTGATAAGCAACAATAAATTATTCCCTATCTCCTTGCAATCTTTTACAGACCTGTTATTGAAAAAATTCTAGATATTACTCTAAATATATATATAGGTGCCATTTCAATAAGTTAATTAAATATTCTGCTCTAATATGCATCTATAGCAGAATAAATAAATTTAATAGTGTTTGTAGTGCATCTGAGGATACAATTCATCCAGAATGCTTAGCACTCATTTGACCTACAGATGAAGAGAGTGGATTTGAAAAGCAGCCAGGAAAAGAACATGAACCTCTAAGGCAGTGACATCTCCCCACTGTGGTCTGGAGAATAAAAGCTGTGATCCTTGAGGACAGATGTTAAAATGAAAAACAGTATTAGTTGTGATTCCTGAGCCTTGTCCTCTTAACCTGACTGACGTGTTCAATCAGTTCTGTCACAGCAGGAAAACTTTTTGGGATACTCTTCTCTCGTAGGCCTCCCACTGCTCCTCCCAAGCAGAGCCAGAAGTGCTCTGAACTGCCCCTGCCCTTTCCTTTCTCCAGCAGCTCCCTTCAGTTGCCCATGGCATTACAATCAGGAGGGATTTTTATAGAGGTTTTTTTGGTTGGGTTTTTTTTTTTTTTTTGGTCTTGTTTGTGTGTTTGTTTTTTAAACTTGTCTCGTGGCTGCAGAAGTTTTGGTACAAGCACATCATGTTTTCAAGTATTTCCCCAACATCGTGAGAGCTGCCAGTGCATTTTACAAAAATCTGATATTTTCAAAGCATGTCCTGGGTCCAAGAGCTTAGGGTTTAGCTGCCACTAAAACTAAATGCAACTAATACAACCCTGGTGTCAGCAACTGTAAGAAGTGGAGCCCATGTCTTGAGCACACTTTTGTCCCTCCCTCTGGCATGCTCCCAACAACAGCATCTGCACTGAGAAGTGGGGAAACCTGGGTATATCACCAATGCCATCTTCACAGGGATAGGAGGAAATATTTTGCCTGTGAATTTCAGGAAATATTTATTTTCTTGGCCAGAAGGGGTTCTTACTTTCTCTAAAAGCTCCTCAACATACAGAAATACCTCCTTCATCCTAGGGCTTCAGAGTAGCTGGGGATCATGGGGCAGCTGTTTAAAGATTACCACTAAGTTATTTCCCTCAGTAAATAAAAATCTATTGCTACAGCCTTGTTTTCTTGTTTCCTTTTTTTAAGCAGAATTTTCTTCATCCTGCAGGAAACAGGGTAAAGAACTATGCCACAATAATCAGGAGGAGAACACCACATCTGTTCTAACTTACAAAGAGGAAAACCCAGAGGAATATCACTTGCAAGCATCAGCTGAATTGATTTATACACTGCTGTAGTCTATAAGCAACAGTTTTAAAACTGCGTTCATTTTTCCACTCCTTCAGCTACCACTAAGCAATTAGCAGAACTCATTAACCAACTGACATTTTACAAATTAATGATTTACTCCTGTAAACTAGAAATGCATAGTAAATAAATCTTGAGTTAAATAGGATCAGGAAACAGTCAGTGTTTAATCTGCATTCACGGTTTTAAAAACAGAAGTGTTGAAAAAATTATTATCTTCTGTTCCAGCCTAGCTTTTACTCTGTAAGAGTCATTTTTCCCATGAAATTATTCAAGGGTAATTTTGAGAATACAGCAAACATTAAGATTTTAAGGGACTGAAGAAAAGGCAATGTGTATATGAAGAAAGCCTGAAGTTCCCTCAGTGGACTTCCATTACTGCAGACATCTTCATATTTTAGTATACTCAGAAATAATCCCTTATCTCATTGGAGCAAGAGTGTAACAAATGAAAAACATCCAGGAGTTTCTACTGTATTCATTGCAATTCTGAGACCTGACTTCTGATACACCTGGGCTGGGTGACACTTCTGGTGTAGACAGCTCTGTGTCACAGTAGACTCTGAATTAGAAGACAATCTTTAAAATTAAAAATTCTGTCCCCATTATTCTGACTGTGGCTGTCATTGCACCACGCGGTTCCAGGCACTCTCACTGGCAGGGTGATGGCTTTTACAGCAAGGCACCATTTGTACCTACAAATGTACCTACATTTTACAGCTGAAGAATAATGAGAATGTTGATTCTGTGGTTCAGTCAGAGGAGGGAAAGTTTAACTTTAGAACAGTAAGAAAGCTTTGGTATATTACCAAGATTCTTTACATTGTGTGGTTATTGTGACCTCAGGTTTAAATAATGAAAACCATCTTTTTTTTTTTCATTTTCATTATTCTATTTGTACACTATCCTCCTTCCCAAGGCATAGGCATTTTCCAGTCGCTCTAGCACTTTGACAGAATTTTTCTCCCAACTTAATTATCTTTTTATCTTAACAAACCTGCTATCCATCTATGTCTCTGTGTTACACAGGGAAAGGAATTTGGTAACAGCTCAAAATACAACCTATGCAGTGGGACCCACACTGGCCATGGGTATCAAGTATTATTTCTGCTGAACAGGAACTATGTCAGTGAATCCAAACATGAATTTCTTCTATTTTTATATTGGAACCTTATTCATTTCTTCTGGAGCAGCACACCATTTGAGTGACAGCCCAGGAATGGTTACTTTGAACCTCTCTATTCTGCTACTGGACTTGGCAAAATCCTATCACAAAAGTGAAATTAAAGTGCAGCTGAGTTCATGCTTCAAGAAACAGTAGAATTTCCTAATACTAAGAAATTTTTTAAAAAATCATGAAATTGTACTTAATAGCTTAGGTACCTTCCCTGTCCAGAGGGAAGAAATATATCTCCAGAAGGACTCCAAAGTTATTTAGTAAATAAAACTAAGATTAAAGTTTTTTGGGAGGAAAAGCTGACATTTCAAGGCACAGCTCACTAAAGCATTTTTATCTGAACAAAAACTAGTTACAGTCAAAACTGGAAGTGAATTGGTGCTCGTTTTCTTTGTTCGCTTCAAGCCTTGGATCCTGAGAGTCAGTAATAATTATCAACGACCTATGACACGAGGGATAATATGGAATACCCATTTGGCTTTCTGTGTGAGGACTGAGTGGGAGAGAAACAGATCTCCAAATCTTCTATTGGTAAGTTTCTAAATATAGAACTCACCTCTGCCTACATTATTCCCCCCCTGCCCCCGCTGCTGTTTTGACCTGAATCTTTGATGATACCAAAAGGATATCAAGAGTTGCTGAATCTGTCCTCCATCAAGTATCAAGTTCTTGATAGAGGTAAGAAGTTTATTTTTCCTCCCTATAATGGTCCATGTCTTTAAAGCCATTGTAGTGGGTACATCTTACAGTTATTGCAATTTATCCAGAACTTTCCCAGTGCACATCTATGGTGCTTTTCCCAAAAACTACCAACATTCTTGGGCATTACAGTCAGTACTTCTGATTTTACTTTTGATTTTTTACATACTCCCTATCTCATTTATCACTGTAAGAAAATGGGATTAAAAAGTTAAATTATTTTGAGTGGAATTTTTGGAAGTCTCTGGGAAATATAACATGAGAAATTCCCTTTTATTTAGGAAAAAAAATCTTTTTATTAAAATGCAATGGAGAAACTGGTTCAATGCCCTTTTTCTACTTAGAAAGTTAATGTTTTATTCTTTTGAAATCAAAAAAGGTAATTTTACTTTTCTTTCCCCTCATCTTTCCTTCTAAATTTTTCACTGACCCTATGTGTCTAGTCCTACTTGTTTCACTGTACAGACAGTCTTTCCAGGACAAAGGAATGATTTCAGAAACCTGGCAGCTTTTAAAATTCAGGAAACTGTTTTTAAATTAAGGGGACTTCAGTGGATTTTGTATTAGTTGGTATCAAGCCAGGCTGTGTGACAAAGACCAATTATCTTCAAACTTCCAAACCTGGAGCTGTAACCAACTCCTGCAGAAAGCAGAGGTTTTCACACGTGCTAAGTATCAGGAGAATATTACCTGTTTTAAACCATGGTGTGGATGGACTTATGTAATTTGCTTGACACTTTTCTAGTAAGACAGCAATAATTAATTAAAATTACACCAACCACAAGAGTAAGTAAATGGTCACTTTGTTTACAAGTTAAGCAATTAATACTGCTTTTGTACAAACTTTTAGGTATTTATTGCTAGTTAAGTCATTATTCCATTACTCAATATTTAGACAGGATTTTAATAATGTAGATTCAGATAGAGACAAAGTGAGTTTCTGTCATAAGTAATTTAAGAACTAATTTAAAGTTATGATAGTTTTTCCTGTTTTGAAGTATAGAAAAGTTCAGGTTACAAGATGAGACAACAAGTTCAGAAAACTCTGCAGCTTTATCAGCATAACCAGTACTTCAAAAAAATTTTTAGAATAAAGTACTGTCCTAGTTTCAGCCAGGACAGCACACAATATTAAAAATATAAGAGGAATACTCCATTTAGAATGATTTCTACTATTTTTGAGGAGGTAGATGGGGACTGCTGCTTGCGACAAGCAAAAGCAAAAGAACTTGCTATGTTATTGTAGTCATCTCCTACAGCATTCACAGACAGTGACTGACTCTGTAAAACCTTATCACTCAGATTTGCATTGCACAAAATAGTTTTCTGTTAATGCAGCATTTCAGCGATTTTTGGCAAACCAGCCTACAGCCACCTGAATTCCCCTAGCACAGGATGGGGCAATACATGCTGTGAAGTATGGAAGGGATGGCAGAATTCACCTAATCTCAGGAACAGGTTTGCTGGTGACTCAGCTCAGATTAAAAGCCTAATTTTATGTCTATTAATATATGGAATTATTTCTGTATTTTAAGTAATACAAGATCAAATTGTTCCTAACTGCCCCAGATTGAAACAGGGTATTCTATTTTTCACTGAAACCTCCAGCTTAGCAAGTTCCATGGTTTTATGTTACAAAGGTAGCAACAAAGGAAAATTCAGTAGATTCCTAATACAACAAAGATTCCCTGGACCTCATTGTCTTTTTCTAGCTATCTCAAAGTAAGATGTGATATTGACAGAAGCATAAGCATGCCTTTGCAGATACACTTATTTACTCAATAGAAAGACAAGATTAATTCTCATTTCAATAGAACTGTTTTCTATCATCGCTGGGAGTCCATAGCGTGGACAGTTTCCCACATGAGAATCCACTAAGGAGGCAGGCTTAGCTCTACTTCCATGCTAGCTCCTTTCCTAAGCAATCATACAGTAACATGCTGGTTTTTAGAGCTCCCAAAAACACACTTAGAATTTCTAATGACACACCAGGGGAGACAGAGTTTGTCTCCAGCTAACCACGGTTACTGCAATTCCAAGAAAGGAAAAGCTCCACTGTTGTATTTGAAATCCACGAAAGCAGGTTGCCAAGGGCCCTCCTCCCACACACACCCACAGCTCTTGCTGGGTCTCAGACTGATGAATTGCAGACTGCTCAGAGACATGCAGGTGAGCGTCAGAGCTCACTCATTTGGGTCTGGAGTGCTGAGAAGCTCCAGGAGCTGCTTTGCCCAGCATCATCTCATCTCACTGCTCTGTCATTCAGAGATTCTCTAATCTTCACCTGCTTTTTACCTGCCAGCCACTGCTCAATGGCCAGATCTCACTGTGAATTGCCATTTGCACCATCTCCAGCCTCCATCAGACAAGCCCAGTTTCCTCTACAGGGTCTCTCTTCTTTTCATCCAGTTTCTAAACATGATGTTCTTGATAACCTGCTTTGGACAGGCTGTCTTAAAATATACACCAACTGTGACTGAGAACATTGTGGCCTACCGTGCAGAGCTGAATGGCATCAATAGTGCCTTCTCTTTGCCTAAATGAGTGTGAGACAGAAAAAGCAATGATGACACAGCTTAAGGCTACAATGCTGAGAATCCCTTAAGATTATTCTTTTGAGCTATACAACCCCAGAAAAGAAGTTGAGCCCTGAAGCAACATATTCACTATTAGAGTATATTTCAGTATTCTATTGATTTATCAACATGATCCACAGTCCTGTGAAAGGTCATGTGCTGTGAATGGGTCCCAAGACTTTCAGGAAGTCTAAAGTCCTGGATACAGTCATACAGTAGTACCAAATCCAAATAAAACTGGAAACCTTACCTAAAAAGAATAAAATGCATCAGAAGGTAGATGCACTGTTTCATACACCGGTGGTGTCCTATGACAGCAGCAGCACCTGAGGATTGCTACAGCTGTATACAAAGGGAAGCAAAAAGGCCACCAGTCCATACAGTGAATATGGTGTATGCTTTATTCTATTTACAGTACATTTGTTATAAATATAATACATTTCTTGAAAATCTTGAGCAGGTTTTTTTTAAACAGATCAGTTGTTATAGTTACATAATAAAGTAAGTGACAATTTAAATGACAATCTCATGGTTGTGAAATAGTGCATTCTGTTTTGAGATGAATGAGAAAATACTCAAACTGGTTCAAGAAATTATTTTTTTTTAATACCCTAGGTGGACTTCTATGTAAACCTTGAAAAGTCACCAGTTTCCATAAATATGAGAACAAAATTTTAAACCGAAGAACCGAGAATCAGAAATGGATTTGAGAGACCTTATTGAACTTCACAGTAAGGTTGGGATTTACCATGACTAATGGCTTCAGACAGGAAAAAGCCAATGAGGTTTTCTTCCTGAACCATATCCTAATAAAGCCACAAATATTAAACACACCATGCTGGAGGTTGTAACAGCAGTCAAGCTGCATTTTTGACAGGGCATTGGACATAGAAGTATGTTCAGATCTGGAGTTAGAGTGTTTTATGTTATGAGTATCTTAATTACCAGAGAAGAAATACATTATAAAAGGATAAACGTATTTTCAGTCCAACGTGCATTGCATCAAGAAAGAAACTGACAAGTCATCTGAATATTTTGCTATTTTCTTTTCTACACGATCTTTAGTAACAAGTTAGATGTTTGAGGTGCTATTTCAAAAAACCTGCAGGAAAATGTCAAACAGCAATGTAAGAAAAGAATCCCATTTATTTTGTCTTTTAGTGCCTTTTTTTTTTTTTTTTAGGAAGTGGTCAGATATTATTGATAATAATCAGTGCAGGCATGGAGTTCTGCTGACTTGTTTCAAACAAAGTAACTTGGTCCACGAGCTTGGCAAATACTCTGGGGGTTCCAAGGTTATAGACACCTGTATGAACGAAGCAAGCCTTGAGCTGCAAGCTATAGACCTCCTGGCCTTTAAGTTGAAGCTTGTACTGTGTTTGCCCAAGCCATGTAAAAGATCCATGTATTTCTAGTGCTTCAGAACTGAAAAAAAAAAGATAAAAATGTTAATTCTCTGCACTCGAAGCATATATTACCAATTTACAGGATTCCCTCCAACTTACATTTCTCTCAAGGATTTCAGAATGCACTGCATGTCCTCACCAGGACCTTACAAAGATTTATACTTTCTAAAAACTTCTTTTCAGAAGTCAGCAGTTGGGAACTTACGTTACTATTCTGGCTCTCTTTGGATGAGTGCCCACTGCAATTTGTCTTTAATGTCTTGGAAGCTGCTGAGTCTTTCTGACTGCTTGCCTACAATCACTACCCTTAAATTACTGCCTTCCCCAAATGCATACTGCTGTCTTTGTTCCGCACTCCCTCCTTATCTTTAAGAGATTGAGGTTTATCTAGCAAGACAAAGCTAGATTTTGGAAGGATTAACAGTTGCCATCACAGCTACAGACAGAATTCCACTTAACATTTTATCAAGATACTGAATGCAACTTGAAAAAAAAGAAGGAAAACAGGTGTCTGTCTTCTTTCCTACTCCATCCATTTCCACACACACGTCTTCCTACAAATATCTGCAGACTCAGAGTACGTAGGATACCCTTGGGTAAATTTAGGGATGCTTATATCCATCCATCAGTTCAATTTAACTCTGGGTCTTACCAGATAATTTTTAGTGCTCTCTGACTCACTTAAAACTCCTTAGAGTGGCTCCCCCTTAGCTCAGATGAATCATTACAAACCTTTAAAGCATTTCTTTGGTTCCTAATGTACTGTACACAATACACAGGACATTAACTACATAATGAAGAATTCAGTGTATTCTCAGCTTTCTACATAACTGGCACATAACACTAACACTAGATGTAGTAACAAGATCCAAACTGTCACAGTTTAAAGAATTCCTACTTAAGGCATTCTTAGGCCTATCCCAGGAGCTAAATCAGACTGCATGTCACACAGGAATAGACAGCATGGACGTAAACTGCTTTAGAGACATTTCACTAATACATTAGGAGAGGGTGTGTGGGTGTTTTCTTTATTTTTAAGTAGTTTCAAGGTACGTGAGTACACTATCCTTCCAAAGACATGTCTCACAATGTAACAAAACACGACCATCCTGTGAAAAAACAATAGATCAGTGAATGGCTTCCAAATTGTACCTGAAAAGTAAACCACACTTAAATTTTCTGTATTCCATTTCTGAACCTGTTTCTTAGGCTCTGGGCTTTTATATCTTACTTGCCTCCATGGACTGTTGGCAAGAAGCCAATGTTCCCCCATGACTAAGCCCCCCTCAATGTCTTCACAAACTTTCTCCCCTCCCTGGTGGCAAATAGACCAGGTAGTATCATACCTAAGAGGGCAGAAGAGAGAGAGGGGAGCTGTCACCTGCACTACGCATGAGTTAAAGTTGCCTTGTTTTAACAGAAGTGGCAGAATTACAATGGTATAGATATCATGGTACTGAATTCTCTACCCCACAAAAAATCTTCAGTAGAAGTTTTAGCAGCAATTCATAAACACTTCCTCAATGCTATATTTTCACACATACTACTACAGTTCTAAGCAAAAAGGCAGTCATAAGAATCAGCTGCTAAACCTAGAGGAAGTCATAAAAATATCCAAGGTTTTATGAAATTTTACTTAGCCAAATTGCTGGAGAAAGTTGTTGTCTACAAATTACTTGGTTTTAAAAATGAAAACCCAACAATTTATGTTTAATAAAGGTTGATGAAGCTCCTATTTACTAGTTGAAAAGCATTTCCCTTTTTCTAGAGAAAATCTGCAGAGTTCTAACTATTCAAAAGTCACAATTAAAGGCCATGTCTAAGCAAAGTTGAGACTGAAGACTCACAGTTAGCTGTATGAGCCCTTTATCAACTTCCATTCTTTTAAAGAAGCCACAGTTGAAAAAATCCTCTTCTAGATATTCAATATAGTTAAAATATTACAAGACTCCCTAAGCTAAGAAGGGCTCTTAAAAAACATTGCTTGATTAACATTTGCACACTACCTTGTTGGTTTATGCCGCAAATCAATCATCACATCTACAACAGCCTGGGAACAATTTGAAAGTAGGAGAGTGACAGGAACCAGACAGAGGCTGTGAAGAGAAACAGTTCCATATTAAAGGAAAAGAAATCTTATTTTGGATAGTCTTAATTATACTCTTAAATAGTTAAAATGAATTCCAGTAAGATGGAATTTGTATGTAGTTGTCAATTATGCTGGAGTAAGGACAGTGTAGGCAGCAATGTAACCACTTCCACTGACTAGAGCTACTTAAAATAGAAGCTGTCAATTAAGGCAAACAGCATTGGCTCATTTGGGCCTAATGAAGTTACCATCTCCCTTCATCCAGCTGAGAAAGGACAGCAAAAGCATAAATACAACCTCAGTTTACAGGAAATCTGCTTGTG
This sequence comes from Daphoenositta chrysoptera, assembly GCA_013397915.1. NCBI lineage: Eukaryota > Metazoa > Chordata > Aves > Passeriformes > Daphoenositta > Daphoenositta chrysoptera. The sequence goes on along the minus strand of VZRO01005547.1, from coordinate 106,436 downwards.
TGACAAGAGACATTTCAGAATGGGAGAACATGGTCCAGTATGCTATTTTCTGAATTTCTGGTTGGCACATTTTGATGGGATACTTTTCTTCTGCACTGCCTCCTGTATAGGAGTTGCTGGCATTGGGCCTTAAGTTATAGTCTGAACAGTGCCCAAACAGAACAGACAGCATATGCACATCTGGATTTAATGTAGGGCTTTATCCTCAATAAAACGAATACAGGTAATTGGTATTTTTTTGTTCACAACTACTATTACTGTTTCTATAAATAATACTGCAGCAAGAAAGACCCCAAGATATTGACAGGCAGTAACACAAACTACTGCAGCTGAAACAGCTGTGTGCATTAAGTGATTTGTGTCACTGGAATTCCTTGCCATTGTTCAAGAGTTTAAATATCCTAAACTTGAACTGTAGGAAAAGAACAATTAACTACAACAATTAACTTACTGGTTAATTATAACCAGAAAGAGGTGAATGTCTTACAGGGATAACACATGCTTTTTCACTGTCATTAAAATATAGCATCTTATAAAACATTTAAATGTTAGATTTTAGAAACAAATCCCTTTCTTTTGACAACTTACATTAACTGTTATAAAAAACTGTAACACAGTAGAGTTTTCAGATAAAACAACTCAAGCCTAAATAGGTACCTTCATGTTTCAAGTACAACTCATTTAATGTTTGGAATTTAAGCCAGGGGGCTTTGTCCATATCATTCCAATTTTGAAGGACTTGTGGATTTTACAGGCTCTAACTAATTCACTCTAGCAGCAGGCTTTTTAACAGAGGTTAGTTCTGATATTCTTCCAGAAGACAAGCCCCAGTGATCTGAACTGTTACCACCTTTCCTTCTGACATAAGTCAGAACCATGTGCAGCTAATCTTGGCAAGTGAAATGCTGTAGACATAACAGTTCTTTTGACCTAAAAGTAAATCGTTATTTCTGTCTGGCTTCTCAAAGAAATCACAATGTTTACTCTGACAACAAAAATAAACACAAAGGGAGCAGACTATTTTTCTTTCAGTAAGTTTGATAACATTACTTGCTAACATTAAAACGGTGAGCTACGGTATTACAGCCCATTTTTTTTTATATGAAACTTTCGTTTTACTTCTAAAATTCTGAAGCAGTGACTTTAAAAATTGAACAAGATTTCACACTTGCATACCAGACTTTTATATCATAAACCACATAGCATCTCTCAAAACGATTTATATCCAATCAATATTTCTAAAGTTTCTAAAGGTAATGTTCCACTAACCTTTTTTGATGAAAAGAATGATTGAAAGACTCTGGATAGTGAAGACTTGTCTTAATAAGATTAGAAAGCTGCTCTGGTGTTGGTCTTGCAGGTACCGGTGTGTTTTCTGGTCGAAAAAACTTTAAGAGAACCGTTTCTGGTAGTTCCTGGAACAAATTCAGAATAACATTCAAAATAGTAACATAAGGTACAAGACATCCAGTCACAGAAGTTACAATTTTCCATTATGAACTATAGCTCATAAGGGAAACAAGTTTGCAGCATCACGAAGCTCACATTTTTTCCAACGTGGGTTGTATTTAAGCATGCTGGATGAGGAACTGGTATGTTTTATATGTTACCTTCTTTTGAGACAGATTTCACAGTTGCTTGTGAAAACCCTATCTGTGGAAGCTTCACGAAAGCACTCTATTGTTGCAGTGGTTTGCTAGTGCTTGGGTTTGGCTTCTAGGGAAAAGGGACAGCATTTACACTGTTCCCTGTTCAGCAGCTGTACCTAACAACAAAAAAATTCATCACCTGCCCTAGGAAGTTCAAAACAGGAAAGCCAATGCACAAGTTTCCCGGAACAGATCCAAAGTAAAGCAAACAAATTTATAGGAACATATTAACACTGACAGAAGGATTTAATAACAGAGTATCTTTGAAATTGCATAACACGCACTTGCAGATATGAAAGTTACCTCTGTCCCCAGCTGAAAGCCTAAGACAAGCTCTGACACACTACTTGGGATTCCCCCTAACCCTCTGGATGGAATGAGTCTCTGAAGCAGAGGAAATTAAGTCATACAGAAAGCTGCAACCAGCCTGCATTTGGTGCAGCATTTCTGTCCAACATCACCTAATCTGGTTTGTGAGAAGAACTTATTCAGGAAGGGGCTGTTCTTTAGTATTTCCTTATGAAGCTATTCTGCAGAAAATCCATCTTTAAAAGAAAAAAAGAATTTGCAGCAGTAAATGTGACTGCCTACTAAAAAAACATGAAACAAGATTTTTAAAAAGCCACCAGTAAATTGTACAGTGTAATAAAGTTAATACTTTTCATTAAAAGGCAATAGATTGTACCTTCTAAGTTGAAAAGAAACACTACAGGCGATGAAACCTGACTTAAAAATCAAACACACTGGGCGTTTGGAAATGTGTATGAACACCTTTGTCACTGTACTGATAATACCAGGAAGACACCAAATGTTTTAACAGGCTTGCAAGTCTTTCCTTCAAAAGGAAGAGTAGTTTTCTCAAAAAGTAATCTGAGAATAAAAAAAGGTATTCCACAGTAACAATAGTGTTGAATGAATTTGGTGTTTCCATCCTACCCTATCTAACAATGCAAACTGACAGCATGAAACACAGCAGAGGTCATTACAGGTTTTCATTTAAAGTATTCTCTCCAATAATAGTCCAACCAATTTTCAAGGCTGCCTTCAACCACACAGCAATATCCTACATACTGTAGTTTGCCCTAGAGTCAATTACCTGTTCCAAGTCCTCCCAATCAGAATTCACGAGTATTTTTTTAAAACCCTACAAAAGACAAATACGAATATTTACCTCTACAAGTAGACAAGAACATCATGAAATGCAGCAGGAACATTTACTGGTGAAAGTGCAGAGTGCTGTTAATATTTCAAACCTTTAGTTCTAATATTACACCTCTGTTGAAGGACTGGAAAGCAGCAAAATTATTCATTTACCAGCAGAGGTAAACCTTAATTCCAGCCAGCCTCTGGGTGTCAGGGTCAGAAAAGGTGTCTGTCTCTCCAAGTTCAGCTGCTCAAACTCTAGGCTTTTTGTGACTGTGTACCTAGAACAAAGGCTAAGATACGACATTTAGCCCATGATTCTCTTACCTAATGAATGGTTCAAGAAGGAATTAAGCACTTCAAAATGGTAACCAAGATGTGCATACAGATCAGAAAGCTACCTAGAGACAGCTAATAAATGCTTAGTTTGAGGATGCATTAAACTCCTGCCCTATTCTGGAGCTTGTGAAACTGTATCAAGGCTTAAAAAAAACCAAACCAAAAGCCCATACCTACTTGGCACCTGTACCCTCCCTTCCAAGAATATATACCAAGCAGTAACAGCCTTATACTTAGAAACAAAGCAAAAGAAAAATCAAGAACTAAACAGTTGATATTTTGTTGCTGAACTCCTAGATTATGAACCCAAGTGGAGTACTGCCTTTTAAAAGAAAGAAAAAAAAAATATGGAATTCTGACACCTAAAATCTGCTTGCTGACCCAGTGTGGTTCTTTGCAGAGCCTCCAAAAGTGTCACAAGCTCCAGCAGGCAGCATAAACTGCATACAAGAAAGTCACATCAATAGTTAGGATTGTTCTTTTGAAAAAACAGTTATGGTGTAATTTGAGTGTCTCATCCATACAAACTGGTAGAGGTAGAGAGGCTTGACTGGAAGACACTTCATAAGGGACTGGAAAAGGGGGGTGTGTTTTTGTTATTGTTTTACATTTTAAAGCTGCATTTTAGAGCTTTTTGGGTTTTGACTAAAAACACAAAACAGGCAGTAGCACCAGAATGACAGAGCTCCCTCAGTTATGTTCCAAGAGCTACAAACTGCACAACTGCTGCTTGGAAAGTTGTTTTCCATTTTTAGAAAGCCTCTTGTTGCCCAAAGCCATTTTACAAAGGCCAGCTTCAAACAAATACACTCAAACCTAGACACAGGATTTCTGTTTCAAGTAGAATCATCTCAACATCTTTACTTATTTGCGTTACAAAAAAGTCCCAACCTTTAGAGTCTGGTATTTTGCTACTTTGAAATAGCTATAGGTCATCCCTATATACACTTCTGAAATGGTGTTTTACTCATTCAGACAGGTTTCAAATCTCTCCTGCAATTATACTTAGTGAAAAGTTGAAAAGGCAACATTTAAACCATGCAGCGCATCCTTTAATAGATGTAATAGACAGATCTACCCATAACACATTCCTTAATACCTCAGAATGCATTTTCAAATTGAAAAGTTCTTCCTTTCCATCAGATGGACAGAAGTGATGGTATCTTCACATATAGTCACTTTAAACTATTTTTATACCTAATATTACACAACTTAAAGTTTTCCGTTTCATAAACAATATTCCTAAAGAGTGGATCAATGTGCTCTTAAGCACACCAGGAAAAGGTAAGCACCACAGTTTGATTTCCAAGTTATATTGAAAAACCAGCATATTTGCCCCATATACCACAAGTCACGCATACCCAAAAGGATTACTGACAGGCTCAGTCAAATATGAGGGACCAATATGCACAGCACAGAAGAAAATCTGAACAGCAAACTCCTGAATGAAGCTAAGCATAAGTAAAAGCAGAATATATGAAAGCAGTAGAATAAGAGTGAGACATCTAAGTCATGTGCTTCTCTCCCTTTCCCATTTTAGACCTGAGAACTTTCATTTTTAAAACCTCAGTTTTAAGATGCTTCCTTCAACCTGTGACTCATCTATACTCATTCTAGCTCTCAACTACAGAAATGACAACTCCAGGAACAGTACTTTACTGACACCAAGTATAATACATTTGAAAACAGATACCATCAGCTCTGCAGTCCATAATGGGTAAAGCAGCAGATCAAATGTTGCAGCTATTTGGACTATTTCATTCATGACAATAATATAAGCCAGTACTCCCAAACTGGTACTGTATTTGCTACATTAATTGATACAACAGAGTGAAAAATGTGTATTTCAGCTCTAGATGTTGATTTACCCTTAAGAACCTTGCTTTTTCCTTACTGAGGTGGTTTAAGGACAGTCTTAACATTCCATTAACATCTCCATTCCAACAATCTCTGTTTTATTCAAGCATCTCCTCCCATGTATTCTGTAAAAAAAAAATCCTGAACTAGCAAAAGATGTCACTTCCAGTAACAGTTAGGAAAAACAGTTATTTAAACCCTACCCTCTCCAACATTTCAAGAATTCCTGCTTCCAGCCAAACTGTTGCTGACTCACTAAGCTGCATGTATTTTAAGAAGCAGTGTTACCAAAAATTATCCTCTCTGAAGTTTAATACTGCCAGAGAGCCTACATCCATCCTATTCACATGTTATGGATTTTACTTTGGACTAGTGCTGGTCTAATTCACAGGACAAAGAGTGCAGCCCAGAAGAACATCAAGTGCAGTCCTGGAAGCTGGAGTGAGGCACACCTGGAAAGGATGGATGCTACTCCCAACATGCCGACATTCAAATTACAAACCTCTAGGCTGCTTCTCACCTTCCACTGGTGTGAAGTCTTGGCAAACCAGAAGTGTGGCAAATGCCCTAGGACCACACTATCACTTCCATCCCACCATATTACACTGCACTTTTCCTTTGGAATCTTTTGGATTGAATTCATTAGAAAAACAGGGGAGAGAGCAATAAAAAATAATATTAATCAACAGCCCTGACTGTGACTGTATGTCTAATGCATTTCAATTTTTTGTCCTTTCACTGATTTAAGGCAGAGAGGTCAAGAAGAGACAGAATAGCTGTATTTCGGATGCAATTTTAAGTTGACCTTCAGTTAAAACTACCTGGTTCCAGAAAGCATGTTTCAGAAGAGAAACAGAACCTAGAGCAGTATCATTGTCCAAAAACCCAGCCATGATTTACAAACACTCAGCTGAATGGATCTATTCAAAGCGATCCACTTTACTTACACCTTGTGTGGTTTTTTCTTCATATATTGTTGCCTGTGACTATTAACATAGCTATCAACATGTGGCACCTTCTGATGAAAGGCAACAAACTATATTTAGCATTTTTCCCTTATCTTTAGCCAAAGGAAATTTTTTCAAAAATACAAATGAAAGGAAGGATAAGATGGTAAATATTTTCTGTAATATCCAGAGAGATTTCTACATGAAACAAATAAATGCTTTAACCAAGTCAATATTTTTAAAGTGTTCATTCAGCATACTACATGTTATGACTCCAAACTTCTAGAACATAAAGGTGTAAGTAGTTCATCACATCTCCTGGTAGGCCTACTGTATCCAGCAGCCTATGCTCAAAAGTAGTGCTATTTTGTTATACAAAAAACCTCTTGTGTAAACAACAGTAAAAACCATTTGTATTCAGTGACAGAAAACCAGCTTTAAAGTCACAGTTTTTGTAGTAGTTGGAATGAAAAAAGGTTAGTATTCCTATCTCTGTTTTGAACAAACATGGGAAGAAAGCGAGGACATGCATTTGAGCATCAAAGAACTTGTATAAAATTTTCCTGTTACTCACATTTTTACTATGTGGGTACATATAGAAATTTTACCCAGAAAAACATTTTAGCCTTTCCCAAAGCCCCACTGTAACCAGAGGTTTTATCTTGATTTTATCAAATACTACAGCAAGTTCTGCTACTGCAATACAGGAATAATTGCACCCTGTTGTCTGTTCCACCTCCCTGTTGTGCATTAAATGTCCCACAAGGAAACAAGCAGAAGTAACCATCCATCACTGTGGCTCAGTCAGCAGTCTAACATCTTACAAACATAATTAGGATGACTTTTAATCAGTTCACCCAACTACCAATCTACCAGCAACTGCTGGAACAACTTAAACATAACAGTACCAGAGAACATCAATCTCCTGTTCTTCACTACAATGCTTTACTAAAGCTTTGTTTCCCTGAACAGTAGTAGAAGCTTCTGTAAATCCAAACTACACCTTTAGAAGCTGGCAAAGAGTTAATCTGAGATACACCGTAATTGACAATGCAGCAGAAGCTAACCAGTACAGAGAATTTAACCAAAATATTATGTAAGCAATCTCAATTTGTTCAACAGAGTTATTTGGTTAATTTGGCTAAGATTTGAGTCATTTCTCACAGGACTAAAAGAAATAAAGGGGAGGGCAGAGAGAAATTTTGTCATATTTCCTCCATGTCTATTGTGAGACTGTTCTTGGGTTGGGGATAGCTGTCTGTGTCAGCCAGACACAAAAATTCCTTTGCTGGATACAACAGCATGAAGCAAAACAAGTCAAGAAGAAAGTCACAGTAGAGGAGCAACAAATAAAACTCAGCAATAAATGCAGAGTGGACTCTTGCATCCTAGGTGAGACCCTGTTCAGAATCTGCAATGAATTTTTTTTTTCTCCAGATCAGAGCAGTCCTCTATCATTTATGAACTGGTAACCCACATGTGTTGGTAAAAAGCATGCACCTCCATCTCCCTCTGCTGTCGAGTCCTCAGAAAGCAACCGACTTCAATACTGACAGCACGAGGCAAATCAGGAACAGTCTAGAGTTTCCAACTCCGTTCATGACTTAAGAAAATAAATACAAACTTACAAGATAACACTATACGATGAAAATATTGTATCAGAAGTAAAGTTTGGGTTTGGGATTTTCTACCACCACTCTTCCCCAGCTTTTCACTGCTTGTGTTACTTGAATGCAAAAGCAAGATGATTCAAAGACAATATGCAATTCTTAAGAGATTAAATATATTATTTTCTCTGTCTAACCTAATTTATTTATATTTTGGGGATTCTTTTAATTCTGAAATGTGGACTGAATAAAGTAAACAGCTGCAAAGTCTCAAATCAATTAATTTATCATACCTCACCTACCTCAGAGCAGTTTATCTGCTCTCCTCACAGTATTAAGACCCAATTAAAAAAAGGTAGTACGTGAGCATATGAAATGTCTCAATTCTTAGTAGGCCTGAGATTACAGGTTCTTAAAATTCATGCTCATTCTGGGCTTTGGTTATCATGAGGACACAGAATTTATGTGTTTGTTGAAAAAAACCCAACCACCAATTACTCTTACACCAGATTTCAACTGCATGACAATGTAGATACTTTTTTGCTTCCAACTAAGGTACAGAATGCTTCAAAGGAAGTGTGTTCCCCATGCTGAAGAAAGTGAATACAATAATCAATGTAGAATCTATATGAAGACAGTTGCGACAAAACCTGATGAGAAACAAATTTTAGACAGAACGCTAATATAGTAGCATATATTCCTCAAAAAAAATTGAGGGTACATATGGATCCTTCTTGTTGATGGTGGCAGGATAAATTTCTTTAGTTTGAAATTGCATGTGATGCAGATAAACAGAGTTCCAGTCAACAAGAAATGCAAATTTCTACCCATACCATATTCAGTAATTTGTTTATTTTAGGATGTAGATGTGATTCATTTCTATTTTCTCTTCCTATCCATTTGTGAGAAACAGAACTTAATGAGATCAGGAGTAGAAGTTCACAGTATTTTCTCTCCTAACCTCAGATGTCTACAGTATGATCTACTGTTCTACATACACATTAAGACAGTAAAAGTAATACCTCAGGGGGCAGTTGTCATCAGACTAGTATGGTCTCTTGTGCTCTCAGCATAGCGAGAGCCTATGTGTGCAAATTCCCATTTATTTCATAGCACAGAGAATTAAATGGAAAAAATTATCTCAGCAATGTACAAACACTTAAAGGCTTATGAACCAAAGCCAAAGAGCACAGGTTCAGAGTAATTCACTACTTGCATTATATCACGGTATTTATAGGAAGGCATTTGTCTTGTATTGTTTTCTTGACAAAATTAATGCATAGTACTCTTTGCTGCAACTTTCAGAGCTCACTAAAAGCTACATATTATGTTTGCAATATTGGTAAAAACATAAGAAGAATGGCACCAAAACAAGAAGGAACAGCAGTGTGCTGTTTAGCAGAAGACTAAACAAGCACAAGATGTCTCTTATCCTGCACATTTGTCTTCTTCATCCACATAAACTGAAATTAGTACAGATGTTTTACAGAATCTTAGCTGTAACTTCCATAGTTGTTACCAATTCACGTACCAGAAGATAACCACCAGCTTCTTACAGATGCTGTTTTCTATCACCAAGCAAAAGAACTATAAGCTTCACCATTTTACTATTAGCTTTGTTATGAAATAATCATTACCTTTAATACCATTAACTAGTTTCTAGTTCTAACTGAAATACCACAGAACAGTTTACTGCAATAACTGCTCATCAATACACTTACTTGTATATTGCTTTTCTCATGTTTCAACTGAGCCTGGCTAGTTCAATACAAAAGACTAAGCAAACCCGGAGTCAGTCAGCCTGAATTATTTAGTAATAACACGTATCTGATGTTAAGATTATACAAAAGCTTCCACTTATATACTAGAGAATTCACTAAGTCCATTTAGAGAAAGTAGCAATTGTAAAGGAAAACTTCACAGTAGATTACCTGCTTCTGAGGAAATGAAAAGGCCTCCTTCCCAACTGTGGTAAGGGCAACATGATGCTGGCCCTCCAAAATAAGCTGCTTGTTGTCTTCCACAACATACGCCTACAGAACATAATACAAAGACATTTGCAGACCAGAACTATAAGATTGGTAACACAGAATTGCTGACTGCCCCCTAACTGAAGTGAAACATGCTGTACTAATCAAAACTCAGAGGTTAGCATGACATATTTATGCCAATTTCCACTTCTTAATATCTGCATCCTGGTAAATGAGACCCTTGTCTTCAAAGCAGACTGGGTCACTCCTACAGTTCTGTAAGAGCGAGCATTAACAAGCCTTTTAGTTTAAGATTTCATAATTTTCTCTTTTAAAAGAGAACTTACAAGAACTGGGTGTATCCAGAGTAATGTAAAACCATTTAAGGACACTTATTACAGTAATAGATACTAAGACTATCTTTGCTTCTTGCATCATTATAGTTCATTTGACTGTTCTCAGAAAAAAAAAGTCACCCATAAATTTCATATGCACATGCCTGAAAGTTCAGGATGCCACATTAAGTTATTTTCTAGCTGTAATATTTCATGTCCAAATTACCACACAGGCCACAACCATACGTACCTTCCACAATACCACAATGTTCAAGTCGACTTCACTGCATCTTTGTATCAACCTGACTGTTTCATCAAACGATTGTTTCACTGCCCTTTGAGATGGATGAGTATGAGATTGCACATGTGTTCTTTTAAATTCAGAGCATAAGCTTTGGAAAAAGAAGTCTGCACAAGGACTGGCTGAACTTATTATCTACAAGAGAAAAAAAGGAACAAAGTGTTCAGAACAGGATGCAAGCTGACTCAAGTTGCTCTAACATCATTGCAGCATTTCAGTCCCATTATCCTGCTTTGCTTCCCTTTGTAAAGACACAGGATGCCAGTCACCTTGGTTTCCATGCTTGACCTGTTGGAGATCAGCCCTATCTAAAGGGCTGTCTAAGGTAATATAGGGAAAACAAGAGCTATAACTTGCTAGTTTAAAACTACAAATACAGACTTGGAAAAGGGAGCTTTGATTATTATCACAAAGCAGCCTACTGTGATATATCAAGTCCATCAGAGAGAGCTGAAGCATCCAACTAAATAATACGAAAGTCACTTTTGCTTACTAATATTTTCCTCAGTTTAGCTAGAATTATTTATGTAAGTTAGGAACATACACTTTGCAAGCAATAACACAGATAATAGATTGCACAGCACATCCCCACAGATTCGTGGCACAAACAGAAGCACTGTGCTGTTTGTCATCATGCATGCTAAGCTCTTCCAATACCAAAAGCCTGGTAAGGAAACTGGTTTTTAAGAGCAACAGCAATCATACTGTTGTCCTGTTGCAGACAACAGGATAAGCAAGCAACTTTAGCTTCCCAACCCCTCCCTTTCAAAAATGCTAGCTTTTCCAGAATATGCTGTTGCAGAGCTGCTAATTATTGTAGTAGCAGAACACTGGTACCAAGGGAGACAATCTGCTTTTGGAGCAACTTCTTAGAAGGAAGGACCCCCTCCCCATCTCCCCACTGTAATAAAATGTTCTCAAGGAAAGCTAAAGTTCCTGCAGCTCAGATTCCAACTCTAAAAATGCAAAGAAGGACCATCTACCTCAGATTTTTTAGTCCTAACTTCAATTTATATGCCTATGAAATGAAATGGTGGTGAATACGTTTTCTTTGGCTTTTAAAAGCTGACTACACACAGGAAAAATGTATGCTCAGCATAAAATCAGCAATGTGACGTTCAACTGACTAAACCCAATATGCAGGTTTCTGATCTAATGCAAGTGGCCGACTTTCCTCAGGTTTTGGAAAAGCATTTGCTGTACCAAGATCATTTGCTGAAAGGATTATTCAATAGCTGTATGTTTAAAAAAGATTAGAAGAGCTTGGTAGTCTAAAATCCTAAACTTCTAGAAAAATCAAACAGACTCCTTGAACTGACTGCGACCTCCTATAGTAGTTTTGAAATTCTGGGACCAACATCCATTAGTTTTCCAGTTTTTCAAGTAAGTTGTAATCAGGATTTTTAACCTGCCTTAGTAAAAGTATAATTAAGAACAAGAATCTGGTATCTGCAGACCTCTAGTAGAAAACTAGAGGGCTCGGATATATTTAAAGTAACTACTCCGAAGAGGTGAAAAGGAAGGAAAAGCATTAGCAAACAAAGCCAGCATTGCAATGTGATCCCAAAGTAGTTCAAGTGTGGAGCTGGGATCCTAATATTCCTGACTATACACTAGGCTAGGTTACCTTACCACCTCTTTGTCCTTTTACATGACAGGGACACCTTGCACAAGACAAAATATGCAGTTGTACCATTCACCTACCTGTTCATTTCCAAAGACAATATCTGCAAATGTGTAATTTTCTAAGGGATAAAAAGAGAAAGCACTGTTTTAGCATCATGAGAAGTCACAACTTCAGCATACAGTATCCAAAGGAGTATTTTTCTCAAAAAGTTACCACATTTAGGAAAGAACTTACCTTCCGAGTTTTTGCATCTCACTGCTTTAAAACATAGCTTTGCTCTCTCTCTGCTAGCGAGTTTAGTATCTGAAAAGAAAAGGTGGCAAGATTTTTTTTTACCCTCAGCATAATCAGAGTCCCTTAGACAAAAGTCAGTCTTATACATTCACAAACAGAAAACACACTGATGACACTCAACAAGCACAGCTAATCAGGCATAGCAACTGCACACAACACAACCATGTATCTTGTGAGGAAAGTTATCAGCCACCCCAGACATGGATTTCTCTACATCACAGAAATAATGTACCTGTAAATGAAGCTTGTTTTTAAAATTAAGTCTGAATAAGTTATCTGTAAATATACGTTCATTGAAACACAGACAAAAGAAGGGCTTTTGTATGTTTGAAATAGAAAAAGTTATTGGGCATCAATTATTCTGAAAGCCAAATTCAGCTCCTTATAAGATTTTTTAAACTATTTTTATCAGGCAGAAGCTAGACTTGCCATCATTTTGGTGATAAAAATACACACCTTTGTCTCCAGAGATGTTAACAGATTTTTGAAGCTTCCAGTGCTTGCTATTGCTTGAAACTTGCACTATATGAAATTCCTTAACGCCTGTCTCACTCTAGGGAAGAGACAAAAGTTATGTCAAAGAAAACCAATCACAACTGTGATGTGCTACACTGCACAGTAAGTGTTCACTGCAAGGTGGCACTGTTAGAATCCTAATTTAACTCATTATTCACACCATTCATAACACACAATACTTAGAGACAAGGCGAGTTGAAGACCCACTGTGAAGTAAAGCAACAGTCCCAGATCACAGCAACTTCCAATTCCAGTAAACAAAGCCACACAAAGAAGAAATAAGGATCCCCCAGAAAAAGATCCACAAGCTAGTATTTTAGATTAAGAACAACTTTAACAAAAACAAGGCTTTTTAACTCCAATGCAGAACACTGTCCACAAGGCCAGAGTTTCTAGGATTACTTCAGGAGCACTGTTATGTCATAAATCCTAGAAACTAAGGATCTATTTATTTTCGGTTCACATATATACACAATAAAAAGTTGCTTCCAGAGTTGGCTTCCTTTCTTGTAAAGAGTGAGGCAGTAGTAGAAAACTAAGCCTCACATTGTTAACTTGGTAAGTCCTTTATAAAAATATTCCTTCCTCCCTAAAGGAGTGGACAATATTCAGTAAATGAAGAAAAAAACCAGAATGTACACACCTTTAAAAGAAAATGACAAATCAGCTCAGTGGTTCCATTACGAACAAAGTGTCTATGAATTCTATGAACAGACAATTCATTTACCTTGCTTTGTGACTGAAAAAAAGGGAGCAGCTTTACCAAAAAAATAAGTAAATTTAAATTAGCATGGTATGAAAAACTTGAGTATTTTCATCTGCTTTAGTAAGTCAACAGATCACGATGAACATATCTGTGTTTGGATTATATTAGCACAAATGTCTTTATAATTTGGTGATAAATGTAAACAGAGAAACTTCCTTCAAATTGAAGCTTAAATTTTGATTTTGACATTACCACTAATTCTACCAGTGTTTTCACTGAAAGGTTGCAGAGGACACAGATAGTTCTGAATGAGACAATCTTGGAAGTTGTGATCAAGAACATTGACCAATTTGGAATAAACCTTCCTAAAAACACTTTGAACTATAGTCTTGCAATATGATTAGTATAGGAGACTTCCAGAGAGTTGAGATATAACTTAACACTCTTTCCAACAGTAATTGGAATGATCAAATATGCAAGGTTTATTTAGTGTTTGCAAAGTTACTGTAGAAAAACCTTTCACTTGAGTCTTGGTTCCAGTGGTGACTCACATCTGCTGAGCTTCAGGACAGTATTATTATTAATAAAAATAAGAACTTACAGTATTGATATTTTCTACATCCACAAACAGCAACATGTTGTCCCCTCTGCCTTCTTCATCCCCAAGTGCATTACTTCTGCAGACAGTAGCCCGAATGTGCAGAGACCGGCTGGTACAAATAACTGCAGTGTGCCTTAATACTCTATGACTAGGAAAGGGAGGAACCAGGAGGAGGGAAAAGAAAAGAAAAGAAAAAACAAAGACAACATTTTGAACAACCAGGACGGCCCAGAACATGACATCAAGAAATTTAGCTTTTGTATTTGTCAATATTAAGGCCATTAGACAATTTATTCATTTCAACCACCAAAGATATGCTTTTCACTGAAGATACCCTATCAGACCTACTTTATTTTTAACCATCTTGCTGCATGGGTAGGTGCTCTTTAAACACACAGTCTCTCAGCCAGTGTGAAATATTGGAGAAAAAGATCCAGGCATTACCGTGAGGGAAAATACATCAGAACTATTTCAGATGGAAGACAACTGACAGAGTGAAAGCAAACAGACATGTATTGGCACACAGATATAATTAAGCTATTTAATGCCACCAAATGCTTCGGAAAATAGGTTTTGAGTAAATAAGCCATAGAAAGACCACTACTTAGTCTCATCTGTTGCCATAAATGTTGACTAAAAAGCACTTAGAATACCACTGCATCAATAAATTCTCCTGAAAAGAGAATAAAAAAAAAAAAAGAGAACCAAACCACTGCTACCCTGCCTTTTTCCAGGCATGCTCAACCTCCAGCACAGCAGACCCTTCATGAAAGTTATCTTCCTGTTTTTCTAACGATGAGTTCAATTCCATTCTTAAGACACCATCAAAACACATGAGCTTTTCCCATGCAGAAGCTTTTAGTTACCATAACTTCCACTTGGAAACATTTTAGAGGCATGTAAAAGTTTGATATGCATTACTTACTAAATATGTTGAAACATCATGTGACACTGGTTTTTCGGAGGGAAAAATCAGTGGCTTCCTAAACTCTACTTCACATTGTCACAATTACAAAAGAAACTTTGAAGTTTTGCAGTTAATATTCAGATATACGGATGCATGTATAGCTTTCAAGTGGCACAAATTACATCCTTTTTCGAACACTTAAAAGCTATGCTCAGTCTACAAAGAGCACTGTTAAAACCAGAGCCGCTGTTCAAACAGTTCCCTTAAGTTCCCCTCAAAAGTTACATACCGTAGGGAACAAGTACATTTCTTGAACAACCCTCTTCCATCTCTCAAACACCTCAATTTCTGAATGCTATGAGTTGTAGGGGGGCAAAGTCCCAATTCCTAGAGACCAGCTTAGAGCCAAATGAAATGCTAACTTTGGTATTTCAGAAGCTACAGAAAAATCTAAATCAATGGTGCATTTGCATGACTTCAGTTTTGAAAATATGCTGCTGATCCACTCTCTCAACCATCTTCAACTTACTCTGCTTTGGTTTACGCTGCAAACCAGTCTCACAGTACATGAACTTTGTTTCTCTCTCAGAACTAGCCTGGAAAACGAGCTTCAGCCACAAGAAGACATTCGGTCCATCTTTCTAGAGCTTACCTGAAATAACCCTGGTACAGACATTGAGTGTGCAGGTTTAGGCTGGGATAGTTAATTTTCTTCACAGTAGCTGGTAAGTGGCCATGTTTTGGATTTGTGATAGGCACAGTGTTAACACAGGAATGTTTTTGTTATTGCTGAGCAGGGCTTGCACAGGATCAAGACCTTTCCTGCTCCTCAACCCACCCCACCAGCAAGCAGGCTGGGGTTGCACAAAAGGGTGGGAGGGGACATACTGGGACAGCTGCCCCCCAGCTGACCGAAGGGATATTCCAGACCATATGGTGTCATGCTCAGCAATAAAACTAGGGAGAAGGAAAAAGCAGGGCCTGATGACTTGTGTCTTCCCAAGTAATCATTACACATGATGGAGCCCTGCTTTCCTGAAAACCTGCCAGCCCACAGGAGTGGTGAATGAATTTCTTGGGGCTTTTTTAGCTTGTGGTGTCAAACTTGCCTGTGCACTCTCTCAAGATGGTCCAAAGAGAAACTACACAACAGCATGCAACTCAAATTTCACCCCTCCAAAGAGAACGTATTTCACCACAATACAATTACTAACCAAATTTTAAGTAAGAACAAAATCTTTTATTCAAGGTAGACAAGATTTTGTTTTATAAAATGTAGAAAAAAATTAGGTTATGATTTTTTACTCTATGCCTCAGAAATATGTGGTTCCAGAGGAACTAAATATGAACTAAGTTTGTATTAGCAGAATTCCAGTAGCCCTCTTTTAAATAATTTATTTAATAATTTAATATTTACTACTCAATAAAAGCAGTGAAGGCTATACAATTTCATATGGAAATTAGATCATACAGGAGAAAACATATTGCTTAGAATAGCAGATAACAGGCCATTTTCACATCATCACAGTGATTGACAGAAATTCAGTAATTTACACATTTACCATTACAATGTTTACAATGTGACTAATAAGTATGACAGAAAAGGTAGATTAAAAAAACTTACCACATTTTTGAGTGCTTTTTAATACTTTCGTAGTAAAACAAGAAGTTAATTTCATGAACACCTTCTTCATCTGGTCCCCGTAACCACATTGGCAGCTGCACTGAAGCCCCAGGAAGAAGAACAGCATCAGGAAGTGGAACCTGTATTACCTCAGGTGAGCCTCCCGTGCCAACCCCAAAGTCTGCAGAAGAAGCTGAAGACAGCAGTGCTGTTCGCACAGAGGTAGGATCTGTCACAACAGTCTTGTAAGCACTACAGTTCTCAGAGGCTGAAGGACTTAGTGGTGTTAGAGCAGCAGTATTCCCACCAAATGTGAAAAATTCTGGATGCTTGGACACAACCTTCAGTGCAGTAAGAGGACACTTGCTTACGTTCACAAATTCTACATATGCTTTTCTGATTTCTCCACAGAGAAGCCCTGTAGGAAAATTTATAAAGAACACCTGTATGGGAGAGAAAAGGAGAAAATAAAAACCTGAAGACTGAGCCAAACTGGGAATGCCCAAGTAAACAACCATTAACACAAACTATACTACTGCCTAGAGCTTCCTGAGGGGAAGTGGAGAGGGAGGTGCAGATCTCTTTGTCCTGAAATCCAGTGACTGGATATGTGGCAATGGCTCAAAGCTGCACCAGGGGAGGTTTAGACTGGATGTTAAGGTGCGTTTCTATATGGACAGAGTGGTCAAACAGGCTTCCTAGAAAGGGCGAGTGATACCCCAAGCCTGTCACTGTTCAAGAGGCGTTTGGACAAAGCCATTAACATACTGTAACTTGGTCAGACAGCTGGACAGGAGGATCACTGCAGTCCCTTCTAGCTGATTTGTCCCACTCTGTAGGGCCCTGTCACTATCCAGTTAGCCAGACCATTTTAATAACCCTAGAAGGAAAAAGCACTATGTTTTAATTAACCAGCGGGAGTAAGTATTCTAGATGAATGGCAAGCAAACAGAAAAAAACTTCTCTGCCTGTTCCCAGTTCACCTTAAAATCTGGCTATCAAAGCTGTTGCCAACTGAAATTCAAAAGGGAATACAGCAGTTTCAGAAGGGTACTAATTTTGAGGCTTCAAGTTTCAATTGGAAAAAACCCACGCAAGTTTGTCAGTGACAGATCAGAAATTACCTGGAAAGATTTAGGCATTAACAAAATCCAAGCCTTCATTGTTAGAATTACATTTATAAACTGCACTCAGCTATTTTCTGAAAACTGCCAGCAGGAAGTAGCTACATACCTCCAACAAAGGCATTTCTTCTGTAATAATGGGATCTAAACGTCGATCAGGTCCATATTTAATCGATGTTTTTTCCTCTTTTGTGTTATTAAGTCGAGGTCCTTGGATTTCTAAATCTTGTCGTCCTCGTACAGATAACCCATTGGAAACAAACTTCCCTGAAAAAAATTTTAAAGCTGTTGTTTAGTCGTGTTTTTTCAAGCAATTCCTAACTTTGTCTCTAAGAAATGATCCAAAGCTCATAATCCAATCTTGAAAGTCATTTTGATTTTTGTTATTGGGCACATACAGTGTTCATTAATTAAGCAGCATCACTAACAAAGAACTATTCAAAGCTTACACTCACATACCACATGGCTAGTTCCAGTTCCAACAGCCAGTTATCCATTGCTGTGGACTTACTCTGCCCTTCAATAGTTTGACTACAACTGGAAGGGAAGTGGCAGACATAGTGCTTGAAGTTAATGAATTTATTTCCTTTCCCAATTTCTGACAGGCTGGAAAAGTCACTTAAAAGATTATTTTCTTTAAAGACAGCCACCACTCTCCAAATGGCTTTTATTCAAAAGGTTTCCAGCCTCTAGATAAACAAGCTTCTACTTCTTTCAGACACTTTCACACATTTTAATCTCCATTTCATCTAACAACTAAATTCTCCACATGAGAGACAGTTTCAGATGAATGATTCAACAAAACAGATCAGCAGCATGCAGTTACTTGTCCATTTATATATTAATGTAAAGGAAATTCAAGATGCTAAAAAAAACTGTATCAGTCAAATTTAAATTTGGGAATCTAAAAAAAAGAATTTCAGTGCAACATTTAGACAAAAGTTGAAAGTTAACAAAGCAAAAAGATGCAGAAGAAAAATGAATGGCAAGAGAGTCAATGACAGTTGTTATAGATTCAACATGGCATAGATGAAATATTTACATTTTCATTTTTCACTGGTTTCAAAATTTCAACAGATTTAAAAGGAGCAATAAAGTATGGATCTGGCATCCTTCCTCATGGGATTCCTACAAGAGCCAATTTGTTCTTTTACCATTTCAGTTGTTTCTCTTATTTCTACATCCCTACATGATGGAAGGCCTTGCATCATGGTAGTCAAACACTAAACACTAGAATTTAGTTCTACTCTGCAGAAGCCATGTCTCCTCCTTCCAGAAACATACAATTTAAAGTAATAATACACTTACCTGTCTGTAATCCAATAGAAGGATCTATCCCATCTAATGACACAGCACCTTGAACAGTGCCAAGATTATAAACGACTCCCAGAATATGTAGCTCCCCTGTTTGATGGGGAAAGAGCTTTAGTCTTGCCTGTGGAGATATGTTAAATTTTTGTTGTTGTTGCTACTAGAAAGAAGTATTATTACATTTAAATGTCCAATTGCTAAACACACTCAGAGCTACATTTACTTTATAGGTGTGTCAGATATTAACTGCAACAGTAAATATAGATCATTTACTAGATTCAAAATTTCATATACAAAGAATTTACCAAACCAGTTCACAGCTGAGAAATGCTCATTACATTAGGAAAAAATCCTTAAAGCAAACTTTTACTGGGATTAACAGGGGCAGAATCACAGGATGATTGAAGCTGGAATGGACTTCATGGACTTCTGGAGGTCATCGTGCCCAATTTGTCTGCTCAAGCAGGGCCATCTAGAGCCAACTGCCCAGGACCACATCCAAAGGGCTCTTAAAATCTCCAAAGATGGATACTCCACAATCTCTCTGGGCAGCCTGTGCCAAGTGCTCAAGCACCATCACATTTACAAAATAACTAAGTGGTATAAATAAAGTTGTAAGTAAGTGTTTCCTGATGTTCAGGTGGAGCCTCTGGTGCCCACTGCCTCTGGTCCTGTCACATTTATACACAGTGATAAGATCTATGAGGTACTGGAACTTCTGATTCAGTCCTGTATTCTGTCAGTTTAGCATTAAGTTCAGATCATAATAAGTCTGAAATGCACACTAAAGTTCAACACTGAAAAGACTATTTTTAAAACAAGGTATAGTACTTACCACTTTTGTCTCCTCACTATTAATTAAAAATTCTGCTATTGCTTCAGTTCCTACCATATCTTCATCACTCATACCCTGAAAAGAAGAAACAGCTCTTTAGATATTATTAGTCCTAAGCAGATAAAGTACCATAAATAATCTTTCCAATACCCTTCCTAAAGTGTTCAAGGGAAAAAAATCATACAAATTTCCAAACAGTTAGGACAAGCAAGTGCTGCACGCCCAGCTTCTCAGCATTTATGAATTTAAAAAAGCAGCTCAAGAGCTCAGCAAACATTTACTTAAAGAGAAATTTACGGTTTAGCACTGTAAATTGGAACCTCTCAGTCAGTTTCACTGATATTCACAGAAGTATTTATCACACCATTAAAGTAGCAGTTCAGATCAGGACAGAAGGGGAAGTGTATGGTAAGCCTTGAGACCTAAACTATGTGGAATCATGTTTATAACTGTGGTAAATACTTACATCACCTTTAGAGATTACTGTGTTCCAAATGTTTTGGCCAGGAAAACAAATTATTTAGGAATTTACTGTAATATTCAGTATTAGAACATACTAAAACCTTTAAAACATACATGTGAGAACAATCCATCAGAGCTTTTCGCACCATTAGTTGAAGCATTAAGTTAAACAGTGGCACATTAGCTCATCTAAAGTATTCAAAACATTGATTTTTAATACAATAAATTTTCATTTCTCTTCTAATCAAGATACCAGGACGTTCCTATGTTATATGAGCACAGTTTTTCAGAACACACATTTCACTACATGCTCAAGTAAGAAAAGGGTATTTGATAATCTACCTAGTGACACACTCATATTTGCACATCAATGCTAGAGTGACTCAAAACAGATGTAGTACATATACAATGAAATCTTGGAAGTAGTTTGTTTTGCATTCATCTTTACAATACACATTACAATTTGTTTGTTAACTTGGCTACTTTGTGCCCTACAAATCTAGGAAAATCTAGCTACACTAAAAAGAAATTCAGTAGCTACATTTTTTCTCGCCTTTTTTTTTAGTTCTGGTGTAAACCTTCATGTTTAATGTTTATGCTTAAATGTTTTGATACTACAAAATTTTCAATACTTAACATATACTCCATTCCTGCAGCTGTTTGGGGTGGAAAAGGATGAAGCTTTCCTTACCCGCTCTTTTGTCTCTCCTTCATGCTTTGCACCAAAGTCTTTAGGTTGAAACTTCCACAGCAATGAAAGGTCAGTCAAAAGAAGTGGAACTTTCAGAGGGTTTCGGAAGGACACTTCTACAGTTATTGGTTCTATTAAAAAAGTGCAAGAAAATAATGACAACAGGCTTTCCCCGTCACAATCTGAAGGCTCACCTATCTCAGAGTATTCATGTACAAACAATTTGCACAAGAACATCAGTTCAAATCTATAATAAGAGGAAATATTATACAAATTTATCTAACTCAGTTTATTTTTGAAGTGTAAAAATCTTAACTTTACCTTCTATCACAGCAAGTGGAAACTTGGAGTTATCTGAGTAGCGATTTAAACAGAACTGCGTTGGTTGAAAGTTTGCCGGTATTGTTCCTTTATTTATCACAGACACAACCTGCTCCTCGAGTTCCTTCCACTGCTGTGAGGATTCAGAGTCATACTCCTGATCCAGGCTTACATGTGTAGCTGCCTGCTTTTCACCTGGGGAGAGAAAGGCAGTCTTAGAAGGTGAGAACAGCAACATGCAACAGCTGCATCAGAAGGCTTGCACTGGCAGTTTGGTAACTATTCTTAAAATATTTTAAGTTCTAGGTCGCTATCATTCTTATGCTACAATTGATTTTAAAGAGTGAATTGCAAGACATTTTGAAATACACACATGGAAGACAACACTGAGAATAATTTGAGTATTGAGTTCAATTTGGATACCATGGTATTCCAAGATTTTAGCATGCTACATGGTATACTCGGGCTACAGATCATTTTTATTTTATAACAGACTACAACCCCACAGTATAGCCCTGGTTTATATAAGAATTTACATTCAGCTTTCTTTACATTCAGGAATCAGAGTGTTTCAAATATTTCATCCACGAGGAAGTTAACTGTAAAGCTGTTTTCTAGCTTTGACACAAGCATCCAGTATTTGCTCCAGCAATAATAACCCCTTTCATGAAGTTCATTACAGACTTGCATTGAAGCTTTCCAGGTATGAAAAACAGTGGCAGTCAGCACAACCACATCACATATTTCATATTTACACAGGAAGTCCGAAAACATCCAGCAAGTAGATATTAAGCTCGAGCTTTTCTTTTAAAATATTTTTAAATTACCAAGTCACTTTAGTTTTACATAATGACAGACTTTTTTTAAATGGCACCAATTCTTGTATGTATTCTGGTTCCTTAAAAACGGGACTTGAAACTGTTTACATATCATTTTCTAACCTTCTGCTGGCCGTCGATCATGCCCAAAGAAAACACGAGTTGCTGAGCTGTTAATATATGGTAAAGGAAGCTGTGGTAAGGGACCATCAGGTGACAGCTGAGTTGCATTCTGGAGCAAAGGAGCAAGAAAATAGAGCGTCACGTACATTACCAATGGCTGAATGATAAGGAAGTCAAGTTAAAAACACTCAATGCTTGAACAGGGAGTACTTTTAAGATGGAATAAATATTTTCAATTAACTGTTTGACATAGATTCTTTTTCTTCAACAGGAGTTTAAAGTTTGTGAAATCTTTATGGGAAAAGGGGAATAATTATTTTAACCCTGAAATCTAATCACTACTGTGGCTGCATTGCTGTTACAAGCTTTATTTGATACAAAGCTTGACTCTCTAACTCAGAATTTGATAAACTACATTTGCTATCCCACAACCATTAAATGAGACTCTCACCAAGCTGAGCTGTGGACTCAAACACCAGCCTTTGAGTAAGGTCTGCTATAACTTGAACACCACAGAAATTCTGTTCATAAGCTTTGAAAGACAGTATCTACATGGCTACATACTGTGTGGCAATATCAGCACTAAATACCCCATAACATATATGGTATACTCTGATCCAGAATTACTTATGAACTTAAACACAACTCAGTGAGTCACTTGATTCATCAAATTTTATCCTTATTAAAGAATTAAACCCACTATATCGATGGTGACAGAGCTACCTAGTCCTTATTGAACATGTATTATCAAAAGCCTCCCAAATCATTATAAATTCATCAAAACAGAATAGATCCATTTCCTCTAAAAAACTATAAAACTTAGCACAGCTACAATTCAGCCATGACCCTCAAAAAGAAGACTTCACTTCATTGTAATAAAAACACGTCTATTACATTACTGTACTAATAATCCATACTAATACCCATCTGTAAAAGTACTACACATATGAGATGCAGCATATGTGGGTTTTTTTGAAGTTTGAAGTCAAAAATTGAACACATCAACTAGATTTACAAAAAACCAACCCAGGAACAAAGCAGATAAAACAGAAAATCATTTAATGATTTAATAGAAAATTAGTGGTAATAAAATTACTTATTACTGAAGAAACAGAGACAAGGAAGTCATTTACCTTATAGACATAAAGATATTCTCTTAAAAAAGCTCCTTGCTGAGCTGGAGGTTGTTTACTGTCGTTGATCAAAATATGCCTGAAGGCAGACACAGCATTGTCCAGCTGACGAAGTGTGAAGGACTGACGACCAATGGTGAAGTTAATGTGGTCTTCTGCCAGAGACCAGCCTTTCCCTTTGTAAACCTGCATGGCTTGACAGTAGCAACGTAAGGCATGTTTCTTCTGCAAGAGAAAAGTTAATTTCTCAGATAATCCCAGTACCCACTGACTGTCATTATAACATTACGGACACTGAACAGTAAGTCAGAAAAGGAGTTTTTACCACCTCCCTGCCACTATGCAAAGTGTAATGTTTCAGAACTGTGCCTCATAGAATCTGGTCAATACTAATCTAAGCACAGAAGTGTTTGTTCCTACAGTACAGAGCCTGGCCTCCAGATGAAGTTCACATTTTCAAAGACTAGAGCAACAGGCAGTAAGTTAAAAACGCAAATAACAAGAAAATACTACTTTTAGAACAGTGTTTGAAGTTCCTTTAGGACTGACTGCTGAAGTCTACAGAGCTCTACTGCCAAGCCTCAGGACATAAGCTGGATTTAACACATTTCATTTCACCCAAATTGAACTTTCAGTGTGATAATTTCAGCCAACTGTTGTTCAGTAGACATACCTGGGACAAAAATCCATGCCAAGAAAACCAACAAAACATAGTCCTACAGTACATACAAGAAAAATTACCCATCATATCAGCCACTGGGAGATAGGTGGTCTGATCCCAATCAGCTCCGTAGTTCCTTTCCTGTACATACATCAGGACCCAGGCATTCAATCCCAAGTCTAGGTATTGAACAGCTGTATAGACATTCACTGTACAGCTAAGTCTCAGCTTCTAAAAAATGGCAACAGCATTCCCTTACTTACAGCAATAATGGGGGAAAAAAACCCCTAATATATGTTCACACTGGTATGGTGATGACAGCAGAGTACAAGCAGTAAATCCTTAACATCAGCATGTACTAGTGACACTTCAAAATATGGTATTATGGTCTGCAGCTAAACAGCCTGGCTGATTTCTCTTCAGCAGCATTTTATATTTTGGTACTTCTAAGGATATGTAAAACAAATAAGCTACATTTCCTATAACACAGAAAATATTTCTTGGAAACCAGAATCCCTACAAATATTAGACACAAACAACAAAGAGAGCTGTTATACAAAGTCAAAACTTTACAAAATGCATTCACATTCCCAGACAAAGGAACAAGATATAAGAGAATACATAAATGAAAAACTGATCAATAGGTCCCTACCAGTACTATTCTGTCATAACAACAGACAGGAAAACTACTGAATGAAGAAAACCAAGGAGGGGGAGAAGTATTCCTACTATTCTTCACATCATAGAAGCCAACAGTGCAAAAATACTTTTTTTAGTCCTTACCAGGACAGTGAGACTGAGACTGGGTAGTGTGGGAGAAAATCCCCAGCCAAGACCATGGGGCTTTGTTCTAAACAGAATTTTGATGCCTTCGTTGTCCTGTATTATTGTCTTGCAATAACAAGCGCAGCAGGAATCAAGCACAAGCTATCTTTACAGAATATATCCCACAACTAATGCAGAAACAAAGCACAAAAGTTCTATCCAATGAAGTTTATCTACCACAGTTAGAGCTGCCTGCAAAGGAGTGTGAATGGGAGTAAAAACAATCTGATCTGTATTGGTTTAACTGCTGCTTAAATCTAACAGCCACAGAGATGTTTTAGTTTGTCGTGTAGTAACTGTTCATGCACCTGCACTTCCAATAAAGAGCATGTATTTAAGGCACCAGGAAAAACAAATATCTAAATTTTGCTATTATTCTAATAAACTGAGTTTAACAAATAATTCTCTCCTGCAAGTCACTCTTACCTCAAGAGTAAAAATACTACTTTGCCCAAAAAAAGCCTTACATGTTACTGTGTATAAAATGAGACTCAAAAATGAAAACACACATCACTTAAGTTGCAAGTCAGCAATCTTCAGCATTACTTCAAAAACAGATGTAAAAGGCTAAGGTTATCAATGCACAAGTCATTTTCAGAAGATTACAGAACAGAATCCTGCTGACTAACACAGAAGTGTCAGAAGCCAAGCACCTTTTCCCAGACTAATGACACATTTAACATGTTTTTCCAAGTATAAATTACCAGGCATATTTTCCATGTGGAAATATAATACTTACCTGGCCTGCTTTACTAAACCTGTGGCCAGCCAGTATCATATGAAACGCAAACTTTCTAACCATGGGACTTCTCATGTTTATAAAACAATGGGCTGCCTGCTCCAACAGCAGTGCACTGCGAAGATCTGAATCCTGTTTAAAAGGAAAAAAGAATAACCCCGAGTTAAATAAAAACATGAAAGGTAACAGTGGCCTCGTTTTAATGCTAAGAGGGACAATAAGTTGTAAGAGTTCTATGAAGTTGAAGATTCTTTTATATGCAAACATATATATATGTTTATATATGTGAGCATATATAAATAAGACTAGAAGTATTTTTCAATAGTGTTCAATCCCATCATGTTCTTATTTCTTCTAGTAAAGAATATATGAACCTGTTTCAGTATGAATAACAGAAGAAATACTTTCTGCTTTTTCATTTACTCAGGCTACATTTTCAAATACTTACCATTACCTCTGAAGCACCGTCCTACCTTTCCCCTCCCTCCCCCTGCAGATACTAAGGCTAGAACCAAAAAACAAGACCTCTAACAGAAAAATAGAGGGACCAATAAAACTTGGAGAACTTTTAACACATGAACCTTTTGAACCTATTGATTTAATAATGTACAATTTCTTACAATTACACCCTTTTCTTCTCCTGCCAAGACTCAGCTATATTACTTTAACCAGTAAGAACAGAATCTATTTGATTTTACCACAACTGAACTCCATTCTATCAGTGATGTTCAAGTATATATCTTGACTACAAATATACTCTGAAACACCACTATAGTATCCTATGAAGATTTTCCTTGCAACTACCAAAATGCACCACAGGCATACTACCTGCAATTTTAAGTTGTGAAACTATTGTGCAGAGCTAACAGTATTGAAATTCCTTGTTTAAATATCTTAGGCTACTCTGGTAAACACTGGCAGCAAGCTTAAGTTGAAAGGGTAAGAATGAAGCTACAGAGACACTTGAGAAAGAAAAGAACTAAACAGATTTATCCCATGCTTAATCTGTCCCAGTAAAGTCCCAGAAGCATCACATTTGGTGCAGTTGGCCACAAAGTCAGAACTACCAGTTAGACTTCTCTCCAAGCTACAAAGGAGATGCTACACTATTACTGGTATTACACTTTTCTTCACTCCTTTTCAAGCAAGACAATTTTTGGGTTAGAAGCTGATTCCATGCTTAATTTCCACCAAATAATATCACAGAAGTGTAGGGTTTCACTTACACTGTAAGGCTCTAATGATTCATACCAGCTGAGCTACAGTAATGCCTTAGTTGCTTGAACTATAGACAACTTCTGATTATATATGGGATAGCATCCATTATGGCTCTGGCAAGCAATGCTAATACTTTAAACACATGAGTTCTTAAGCTACACCATCCAAGAGCAAAGCAGATGTCAAAGAAAATTAATTACAAAGCCAAAGATAATGTATTTAGCATGGTTAAGGAAGTCAAGCAAGTCATTTGACTAGAAAAACAGTAACTGTACTAGTTCCTTCACTTACAGTGTAAACAGTTTTCTTCACTTCATGCTCTATACCTGCTCATTTGCTACCTTTGTCTAGAAAATATTGTAGGAGAAGAATCAGAAGGTAACCTAGAAGTGTTTGGGTAAGGAAACAAATAGGGAGAGGGCAGAAATGGAAAAAGCTACTAAGTTTTACCTCACTGGTTAAACGAATCAGAAGAGCAGCTGCCTCTGAATATTTGCTTTGACTTTTTAAGATTTCAGCACTAAGCAGCACACAGCGTTCAGCCAGAACCATGTTCCTAAAGTAAAAACATACATGTATTAATAAATATTTATCAAAATAAACCTCAGAAAACTTTTCAACTCAAATCTTACTAATTTTCTACACATGGCATTCAGACTGAGGTTCTATTGCTTATCCTTCTTAAAGCAAAATACATGAAAGTCACTCCCCGCAAAATAACCACGTATGGATTGACACATTAAGTGTCCTATCCCACTGTAACATGAGCTTTATGGAAGTCAAAGCTGGAGAGCATTTTTGAGAACAGTACTGTATTTATAAAAATACAACTGAAATGATCTGATAAACAAGAAGTCCAACAATTAGAAGCAGGTTATACTGGCAAGTTGCACCTGGGTACCAGGTGCCCACCAAGCTGCTGTATCACACCCCCTGCTCAGCAACACAGGGGAAGAAGATCAGACTAAAAACCTCATGTGCTGAGAAAGGGACAGGGAGGTCACTCATCGGTTGGTCATGGGCAAAGCAGACTTGTTTGGGGGAAGATTAAATTATTTATTGGCAGCTAATAACTGAAGAGCACAGTGATAAATAAAAACAGAAATAAAACACCTTCTCCTGACAAATCCTCCTTCCCAAGCTCAAGTTCACGCCCAACTCTTGTACTTCCTCCTCCCTGCAAGCAGGGCAGGGAAATGGGGAAAAGGAGTTGTGATCACTTCATAACATTTCTCCTCTGCTGCTTCTTCCTCCACCATCCTCCTCCCCTGTTCCAGTGTGGGGTGCCTCCCACAGATACAGTTCTTCAAGAACGGCTCCAGCATGTATCCTTTTTGTAGTGTAGAGTCCTTCAGGAACCAGTGTGGTTTCCCCACAGGTCACAGCTCCTGAGAGCAACTTGCTGTGGCACAGGCTCTATACAGGCTACAGCCACCTTCAGGGTACATCCACCTGCTCTGGCATTGGGACAGGCTGCAGGGTATATCCCTGTTTCCCCATGTACCTTTGAGGGCTGCAAGGGGAAAATCTGCTTCAGCACGGTCTTCACCACAGGCTGCAGGGAAGCACTGCCTTCTCCTGACCTTGGTATCAGCAGGGCTGTTTCTCTCATTTACTCACTCCTTTCTCACAGCTGCTGCACAGCTATTTTTACCCTTTCTTAAATGTATTATCATAGAGGTAACACCAGCACCAGCATTGCCAGCTTGGGCAGCAGCAGGTCCATTTTGGAACTGAGTGAAAATGGATTCTGCCACAGGCAGCTCCTGCCATCTTCTCACAGAAACCTTCCTTGCAGCCACCCCGCTACCTAAAAATCTACCCTGCAAACTCAGTGCACAAGTTCAATAAGCACTGTGTTAAGAACAGCCCAGATCTCCTTTCCAGCTATCCTAGATATGTTAGTTTATCTTGCTCCTTAAAAAGTTACCATCACTCTGTGATCAACTGGCACTATTACTGTGCAGGGCAAGAAAGTTAAGCCACCAGATCTTTCAACTTTCACTGGATCAGTACAAAAGTAAACAACATACTTGCAGATATCTCGATAGGTCTGAATTGCTGTCTCCATATAATGAGCAGGATATGGCCTAGGAGCTCCAGGCTGAAGAAAAGCTGATACTGCTGCCATTTCCTACAAGAGAAATTCAGTACAGTCACCGTAGATTTTTCAACAAATCATAATCTCAAAAGGCTGAGGAACATGTTTCAACAGCTACTAGATTCAAGATCTTCACCTAATCAGCTACTGGTACATAAAAGTATCCAACACACTGTAACTGATAAAAGGTTTAATACAACAGCCTATTTATGGCTCTGCTTATAATTAGCCACAGCAGCCAGAGTGAAGAAGAACACACAGAAGTGTTTGCAGTTGACAGTACCCACAACATTGTGCAGAAGCATTGATTCAGTACTGTTTTACAAATCCAAAAGCATTTCCTATTGCAGGAACAATCTTCCTGAAAAAGTAGCACTACTGTGCATTTTCAGATGAGGACTCTCTTTTGAGTTTTGCCTAAATGAAATTACATCATCAGCATCCAAAGAAATTCTAGTAAATGTGCAGTCTGAAATTTTACTTCTTTTCACATGGATTGAAAACATGATAGCAAAGTTCTTGTGCAGAAAGTAAAGACTAAGACTAGCAGATTGCAACAAATTCATAATTAAGACTGTTTCCATTAATTTGGAAATTAAGATTTCTTAATATTATTCTGATTATTCAGATTATCCAAATGCAGAGCAACTCTCTGAACTGTAAAAATACACATTTCTGTAAAAGTTTTAATCAACATGCAGAAGTGTACAATAATGCCTTCACAGCTCTGTGATGCAGAGTTTCAAATTTTAGCACTTTAACCAAACTAAAGTTTACAAACCACATCTTCTAAAACTTGATAAAATTACTAATTTTCCCCCAGTACTCCTATTTATCTTGTTGAAAAGTACTTTAGTCATAAATATCTCCATTCTTAGGAGGACATAATGAATATGTGTTTGGAGTGAAATTCAGTAGTCATATACTCAAAGTATAGCCTTCAAGTCTTAAGGCCCCCCAAAATAGGTACAATACCATATTTATAGTGACAGTGTCTTGACTTTCTGGCAAATAAGTATTTTGCCAAAGTCTAGAAGAGATACTATAAAGCTATTTCATATCTGGCTTCAAGTTATCAGTTTAGAGATCCATTTTTCTGGAGGTTGCATTCCAGGTTTTGTCCTTTCCATATTTTAAGAATTAAGTCTCCAGCTTTTATTCACACCTTTATTCCATTCATATAACAGCAGAAAACAGATTTTACAACACTTTAGAGTTTCCTAAAGATATGCAGCAAATTTGAGGAGACCCTTACAAACCTGGAGGTGGAGGGGAGAGTTTGCATTTTGTTACCTTCAGACAAATATTAGAGATTATTAGAAAAAGTTCACAGAATGTTCATGTTATGTGAAGGTGAAGTACCAACCAGTGCTCCAGCTGCATAAAGCATTGCCTGATCATTTAAGAAGTCCTTCTTTGCTGTATGGTAACAGCTATATGCAAGTTCATAATGTTGCACCAAAAAGCACAAGTCTGCCATTTTCCGGATTTGAAGCTCTGGTGCTTCTGGTGGATACCTATAAATACAAATATTTAAATTCAAAGTCATCCTCTCTCATCTTAATATCTACTCACAAAGTAGCAATAAAACCTGCATTGCTTCAGCCTTTCCCAAAAACAGCTAAGGAAAATGAAGCCGCTTCCTTTCTGCCACTTGTAACTTGGTGTCACATCCTACTTCCTGATCAACAAGATTCACCAGTCTAGTAACATTGAAAGCAAGTATTCCTCTTAGCCAAGAAATACTGAATAGAGTTTGTAACTACCATTGAAACTGCTCAGTCAGGTTAACCATTAGAGCTAAGCAGAGCTGTATGAAAAGGAAAAAAAAGTCTTTGACTGTTCACTTTTAAGTTATGTCTCCCCATTTCTCTCGAAAGAAGTAAGTCCACTAAAAAATTATGCTTTATGCCAAAACACTGTGCAAGTTCCTGTCCTCTGCAAGCATCAATCTAACTTTTGGTTATTCCAATATATATATTATTCACTTTAGTAATAATCAAATACATTTTTACAAGCACTTGTATTTCAAACATTGTAGGAAGTAAACTACACTTACAAGTTCAAAACAGAAAGCTGGAATTAGCAACATTTTGATTACGAATCCAAAGAAATGCAACATAGATATTTGAAGCTGCAGGTGCATGTCAAGGACATTAACCTTGACTAGATAATGACCAAGAATTATTGAGACTTCTGTTTAAAAAGACAGTTAGAAAGTGATTTTCGTGATTATACATCCTAATTCACAGAGGGGAAACTACCAAAAGCATACAGAATTAGTATTTTGGTAACACTTAAAAACTGATTTTAGTGTATACTAACATACAGGAAATTCCCTTTACTTTAGCTCTTGAACACATTGCAAAAGCATTATACTCAATACTCTACTGGAGAAAATTGCATAACTACATAAGCAAAAACACCTATAGATGGGGTTTGGCTGTAATGACAAGTGAAAAAGCTTGTACAAATTTTTAAAAAATCCGTCATGCAAACCATAGCTTCTTTTTATTACTATTACTGTTAAAAACACGTGTTCATATTAATTTAAAAGGCTTCACTGAAAATAGAGCAGGCAGACGACTCTACATACAGTTTATTTTATCCCCTTTTTCTTTAAGTTCTGCTACTCCTTTACTGTACATATTTAGACAAAGTACTTTTCATGATTTTTCTAATTAAAGTAATTCACAACATTGCCGGTTTAGTTCACACTGCAGAACACCATCAAATAAACACAGGCTTTCCCTCCCCGCCTAAAAAAGGTACATTTGCAGTTTAGATATAAAAATAAGGACTGAGATTACTTACAACAAACCAGAAGTATTCTTGAGTTCATTTATACTTTTCTCTGGAACCTTGCTGCCACTAAACCATTTTTTAGTAGCAGAAAACAGTGATCGGCTCAAGCCTTTCCTGGATATTAACTGGAGAAAGACACTGAATTAGAGCCCTACATTGCAAAAAATTTAAGTTAAACTAATATAAAAAGCCAAGCTTCATTATGGCTTTGTAAATTGTTTTTTCTTCCATAAAACAGATTTAAATAAAAGGAATAAAATATGTAAGAGCACACTTCTTTAGAATTAATCTCTGACTCTGAGATAGAAGTTGCAATTCGCTTATCTATTTCATCTCAGACAGTTGAGGTTCATATTCTTTGTGTAAACTTGAGAAATACCCATGTTAAGAACTTGAACATTTGATACATCTGTTTGAAAACTAAATTCTAAATAATTAGAATATCTAATTTGCGGTATTAGTCCGACCTAAAATCTAGACTAAGCGCATACTACAAGAAAGAACCTTCACTCTGTCATCATCCACATAAAGCATTATCATACCACAAACACCAATTTCAAGTGTCAAAGGTACGACCCACACCTCCAAGCAAAGTTACATAACTTCATTCTTTCAGATAATTTCCACTTAAAAGGAAACTTCTGCAGGGAATTACCACTCTCATCCTATAAGGCAAACTACATCGCTCCTTAAAAATAATTTTAAAAAGCAGAACATCTCTCTTTTCTTACCAGAACTAGGAACTTATCACTGCATTCTTGTTTGCTACACTTTATGTAACCACTTCTTTTTAATGTTTCTTCATAAAACTTTCTAAATGTAAACATGGTCAGCAGACACAAACTCCCAGAAGTAAATTCAGGGAATGAGTGTTCCTTACAGGACGTGATCCTTAGTATGAAAAGCCCTCACACTTAAAAATATAACTGGAATAGCCAATCCCATCAAAATAAAATCAGAGCTCAGATAACAGACTGATATTTGGGTCAAAGACTTAATGCTAAGTACAGTAATTTGATTGCACTAATGTAAGTCAATCCACCTCTGCAGTTAAGAGCATATAAGAGTGAAACACTTCTTTAAAAAGAAAGGACTTCACTGTGATGACAATAACTTTAATGCATGCCCTTGGCTTAACAGGGACATGATATAATCACACTTGCAAAAATTCCTAGTTTGAGAAAAGCATATTCCCTGCAACGACTGCTGAGATCAACAGTTACACGATTCAGGGTGTCCCTGCATTTCTTCCCTGTCAAGGAGCAACTGAAGGATGCAGTTTTTTTTGCAGATAATTATTGATTAAATACATTTCTTAAATTTAACTGTGTATTCTGATGTTGAAACACAAAGTCCATTTTGTTTCCCATGCCAGAATCGTCCAAGAGCATAGAATATTAAAGACTTTAGGGTCAAGAACAGATTTTCCTGGAAACAGTTCAGACAGGCTTGCAACAAGAAGCCACCTTGCACTGAAGCTGTTGATACAAATCAGTTCTTGGTTTTTTTTTAAGACAAATGGAGCAATAATGAGAACTTCAGTTATTTCTCTTAGATCTACTTAACAGTTTTCAGCAAGACCATTCAATCATTAGAAGCAGAAGGAAGTAATACTGTTAAAACAGATTTCTAGATAACTGGATTTATACCCCAACCATTTTTCCTTATTATAGCACAAAGTGTTTTTAAGGGTAAACTGACCTGATCATTGAGCTGTCTAATAGTTTTCTCTATGTGTGGCAAAAGTCCCCGAAATGTGAATTCCTGTATGAACTGCCTAATTCGATCGTGATCTGTGAGAGTTAAACAAGCACCATGAGGGGTCCCAGAATTTGACTTCTTTGACTCTTGCAGTGATGTAGAAGCCTTCATGTAATCAGTGCTATCCAAACTGCCACTGGGATGATCCAGTTGAAGGGGGTGAGTCTTAAAGTTATTTGGCAAGCCATCTGTTGAAAGATTGAAACAAAAACTCCAATAAGGATATAGTTACTTAAACATTTCAGGTTTTAAAGGTCATTTTTACTACTTCAAAGCTTTCCTTACTCAGAACTCTGTAAAGCAAAGCAATTCACCAACTGTTCTGCGCTACAGATCAATGCTGAGCAAGCAGCAGCACAGCACTGAGTATTGCATCATTCCTGGAATTCTTAGAAAGTTCAGGGAATCTCAAGAATTACAACATGGCTATATATGTATGGTTTTGGTTCTCAGCTACAGTGCAAAAAAATCTTCCAGTATGCTGACTAATATCAACAACACTGAAGGAAAACTATGGAAACATTAAAATCAAAATAAAACATTCATGAAAGTTGGAAATGCAGAAATTACTACAAAGGCTCCCTTGGGTCCATTATCTTTCTTTCTGCTTATGTTTTAAGGTTAAAAAAACCCCAAAACAACAAAACAAACCTAATTTTCCATGTCCTTCCAAGCAATCAACATGTAAAACAACTTCCTCCGAAGTCTTCTTTGTTCAGTAAGAAGGACTGCTGACCACTACTGCATTTAGCTCTCTGAAACAGACTGAGACACTGCTTCATTCTAGGACTTAAGCAGTTCTCTTACTTGTAGGAAAATCAGCTTGCCCTATCTGGCACCAAACAAAGCTGAGCTGTGAAAGCAAATCCTTAATGGATTTTACTCATGAAATGTAAAGCTGAGTTTGTCAAGTTCAATTAGCAGCTCCTAGACTACATCTGGGCTGCATGGCCTTAGAAAGATGGCAGCTGTAGGCTCTCCTACACATGCTAGGTCTCCACATGCCTTTCAGGTTAGGTATGAAGGATCTGGGCTGAGGCAGGCCAGACAATGCAGGGTACCTCACTTTCTCCCTATTTAATAATGCCTCTCATCTGAATCCTACACAGCTATCTTAATTATTTTTAAGGGTCCATTTATTTGCACTCAATTTCATTTACTATCCTCTCCCATCCACAACATGAGTTCCAAGGCAAGTGCTTCCAAACAACTTACAAACTAAGCACTTCCCTTACATTTACAGATTTAATACCAAAACCAAGGACAGAAAAAAGCTCCAAAAGCTCAGCTTCCAAGTTATAGCAGAGGACACAACCCAAAACTTTCATTATTATGAAAATTGAACACTTAATCCTATGATATTTTTACTAATTACCAGAGTTTGCAGACAATATGTTTAATCTCACAAAGTATGAGCCCAATACATCATTAGCCATCTCATTAAGGAGATGCCACCAATCCAGTAGGTCAGTACCACAGCATTTTTCTTTGAGGACACTTAGAGCATTTAGAAAACCATTACTCTGAGTTCCCTAACAAATCATCTAATTAATTACTGTCCAGGACACAAGACAGTTGTGTAAATGCTGTAACATCAAGGTTTTCATAAAGTTACAAAAATACCTTTAATTTCACTGTCTATGCCATCTGATATCAAGTGATCAGTATTCTTGTTTGAAACAACAGTATAATCTTCATAGCAATCCTGCCAGAAAAGGGGAAAAAAAGGTCAGAACTTTAAGACTACTCAACCACATAAAAAAGTCAGCAAACAGTAGTTGTCAACTTCAGTAAGTTAACTGAATTACTACAGCAGCATGTTTGTTCATATATATTTACTTCTCTAAGTTGCTTCTGAGGCTCTAAGAGACTGTCTTATTTAAAAGATGAAAGTTACATTCACCAAATGAAGCAAGTACCTTCTGACTTGCTCAACTAGCTCCCCTGTCAATCAAAGCAACTCCAACTCTCACACAGCAAAAATATATTCCCTAAAGCAGCTCCTGAATAAGCTCACACACACACAAAAATCTATATTGCACAGTTGACGTGGGACAGAGAAAAAGAAAAATATCTGATTAGTTTATGGTGGGCTATAACTCACTGGCCCTCTTAGTTTATAGAATATGAAATGTTTTGACTTTCCAGTACCAGCTACATTTGGTAAAGAAATATGATTCCACAAACCTGTTAATCATAAGGAGCTATAACTGCAGGTCAGTCAGAAGTAAACTCAAAAAAGAGTATTTTTGGTTCTACAGCAAAAAATGCAGACATTTATGGCAAACTCAAAACACACTATCACTTGCAATCTTAGCAGATGACAGACCAGACTAGAAACAAGAAGTTATCACAAAAACCACACATACTCCCAGCGAAACAACACACCCACACTATTTAGTGATGTACAGAAGACCCAGGAAAAAAAAAATTAAGAGTGAAGAAGACGAATAAAAATTAAGGTCAAAAGTTACTATGAACAGGACACTTCTGAGGTTACTTCCTCTTACAGCTCTTAAGGCATAAGTCTATTATTTCTGTGCTCCTCTCAGTCTATTTCAGACAGTCCAATATTTCAGTGCTTCTTACTGTCAACTTAAGTAGCACAGAGGACAGTTCCTACTGAGGACTCATGCCCTCACAAAACGTCATAGCTGTGTCAGAAGTATCTTGACTGCCTATTAGCTCATTCTGTAGAAACATATATATAACACTAAGGCAAAACAGTGCAACTAAAAAATTTGCACCTTAAAAACCGTTTTTAGAATAATGTAATACCTGGTTCTGGATAGTGTTTTTCTGAAGATACTGACTCCAAGGATCTGGTATCTGTTCGTCTGCTCCTCTATTAGACACTCGAGAATTTATTTTCAGCAAATAGCAACCCTGAGTTCCATACCTCTGTTTCATCTCTTCATAAATGGAGTCGGCTCTGAAACAGTAAAACAACATTTATCCTGTCTTGATATCAAACTAACTTTAAAGTGTGTACTGCAACAACCTATTTTAGACTATTATTCATAGTGCTTAGAAGGAAAATTCTCCTATTTTTAAAGCAATCTGTTATGCAAGAGTAGAACTGAGAATCTTTGAGAATTAGTTTAGCAAGCTAGCAAGGAAAGCATCTACCCAAAAAGCTGGGACTGATTCATGTCATTTTACATGAACACAAGAAGATCTAAAAATAACACTTTCAAATATCTGCCTTGATCGTAGCATACTGGCTAATGGATCCTGTTGCATGAATTTATCAATGCAAGCATTTTGGTCAAAGAGTTCATCTATAAGCTCACTGAAGGCAGATGACCCACCTTTGTTCTTCTCCTGTGCTTACATCATGCAGTAACACATAATATTTGAGCGTGTTTGGTATAAACCATTTGGGATACGAGTATTCACTACTGTGCTGAATCCGATGTTGTTCCTGCGACAGCTTCAGGAACTGCTCCACAGGGTCAGGCTCACTAGAAGAAACTACCAGCATACCTGAATGCATTATTAAGGACATAACCCAGAGAACACAGGGACAACCACTGACCATAGAATAAAATAGGAAGTCTGTAAAATACAATAGATGAGTACAATACTTAAGCACATAAAACATGCTACCACAAAAGTACGTACAATTAGAATTTGGCCTTAAAAAACCAATCAGTTAACTAACATCTGTAAAATGAGATGCAACAGGAGTTTGCTCCAATTCTGACACTGAATCTAAGTTTAAGCTGCTACGTGATAGCTCATTAAAGATTTTAGATAGAGACCAGATGTTCACATAGCAAACTTAGCTGAAATTCATCCCCATTGCATTTTAGCTTTCGACTTCCAAGGAGAGTTGGAGCTTTAAGTTATCACCTGAACAACAGTGATGACCAGCATTCATAAACACAGCAACATCACCTGAGTAAAAAGCAGAAGTGTTCAGATTTTTACCTCAATGCAATTACACAATCATTAACAAGGAACATCCTGCTCTGCTACATCTACTCACTACATCAAAAGACATAAATTCAGAGAACGCATAAAGCAAAGTTATATTTTAAATGTTACTAAAATTCAGAAGTCAGAATCAGTATTTGGCAAAGTTAGTTCTGCATATGTGTGGCCATTAACATACCTTTCCACCATACTGAAATTATAATGTTCAGTACAGAACTAGAAACAGTGTCATGAAACCTGCAGCATCATAATTACTGTAAAGTTAAACACCAGCTACATCATGAAACAGTGCTTATTTGCAATTTCCCTGTAGACAAGCAAATTGGGCCTGAACTTTGGTAAAAAAAAAAAAAAAAACCAAATTAAAACATTCAGGCATTGTTACAGTCTTCCCAGACTTCTTTTTGTCCAGCATAGCTCAAAGTTCACCAAACTTCCAAAACATCCTGTCCCCAACCTCCATTACTCCATCTGCTTACAAAAAGCTATTAAAAAGCAGCAGATGCATCCCAAACACACATTTCTCCACTGTAGATAAAGGACAGTCAAGAGATACCTAAGCAGAAAGTGTCTTACGACGATGGAGTTTTGTTTACAGGTATTGGCTTTAAGCTCACTGACACAAAAGGAGTGTGTGGAGAAGGGGGAAAAACCCCAATACCAACAGCACAAAAAAACTTAGGCCAAACAACCAAAAAGAAAACCCTGATGCCCTTATGAAATCAGTCTGTGTAGTCAGACAGTGAAAAAATATATAGGCTTCAAATCATAATTGCGAAAGAGTCACTGCAAAATTTTCAGTGTCTCCTACATTACATTTTATAACAGCCTTCCCTGGAACCATCTGTAACACTCAAAGGATACATGCAACATAGTGGTTTAAGAACTCATGATCTGAGGCAGGCATGGACTGAAGAAAGCACTCTCTGTAAGACTCAAACCAAGGAGTAGTAGCTGAAATACACAATGAAATAGGACAAATTAGACTATTCAGTGAAACTTGTTTACCCTTTAATGAAAAGGAAGTATGAAAGACCTAAAAGTGAAGGCTGCAAACTTTGACAAGGTTTGCATGGCAGGGACAAGAAGGGGGAACAGGCCAAGGAGAAAGTATTTTAGATGTTACACAAGTAGGAGAAAGAGTAACACTTGAATCAAATAAATAGATATATTTAATAGATATAAATATATAATATTTAGTAAAACTGAATAGCATCTTAAGCACCACATTCCTCACCACTGTAGGCTTACACGTATTCAGTCCTTGTAAAACCGACTACTCTTTACCACTCCTTTAAGCACCCACACACTTGGCAAAGAAAGAAATAAATTCTTTTAACAGTCACTGAATTTCTGGGCTAGGGATGTAAGAATTGACCAAGAAACAAAATTAAATTTTGAGTATGTAGAGGAGCTAAGGATTATCAAAACCCTATCCTGCCTGTTTTCTACAAGTGTTGACTTGGCCTGACAGCAGTCTCCTACCCATGCCTTGCTAAAATAAACAGTTCAGCTGGCAAAGATCCAACAGGATAAAACCTCAGATCCAAGTTGTGCCATTAATGCCTTATAATTTTAACCTGCCATGTTCAATGCCCTTTTACAACAGGGGTTTCATTTTCCTAAGACTGACAAATCAAGGGAAACAAAGGGTGTCTGGGACATCAAAAAAAAAAAAAAAGGTCGACCTAAAATTGTCCATTTCTTTCCACTCCAACTATGGGTCAAACAATGGATTATTACTTCTTCTTTTAAGTCTGTTTTATGCCATCTTTAATCCTTCAACTCCTTTCCCTTGAGTGCGAAACAGACTCCAGAGCAAAATCAATCCACTTTCAATAACCTGATTTGACACTGAAGTAACCAGAATCCAGTGTCAACTCACCTGCAAACTAGCAAGCAGTAACTAGTAGAGAAAAAAAATTAGTAGGAAAATCTGAAGGTATTTTCTTTGTATGACCCTAAAAAATCCACATTGCTAGACTTTAGTCCCATAAAAATTTGTAATGCTTTGTAAAGCTCTCCTGTACCTCCTCAAAGAAACCAAGCCAAACCACCACCTTGGTTTCTTAAGCTAACTTCAGGAAACAGGTTAAATTTTATGTTGGTATTATCTTCTATGGCATTCATTTAATGCATTTTGTTTAATCCTACATTGTCAAGCCATCTTAGATTGGCTTCAGACACAGAAGTCAGATATAGTCACCCTTAAAGTCAGTCTAGCAGTCAGCACATCTCACATTGAAAAAGAAAAGCCTAATAGGAGACAAACTTCTAGCTTTTGATTACAGCCTTTCTAGAAACTGCTCTCTGAGTACTCATCTAGGATATAAAAAGCTCTTGGCTTTACTGAGTCCTGCATGCAAACATGCCAACTATTTAAATTAAGGAAAACACAGTTTGATATTATTAAAAACAAGCTATAAGAAAGTGACTCACACATTTTTCACAAGTATAACAAGCCATGCAGTAACTCAGGTTCAAAGTAAACACTGTTAAACAACCTAAGGCAGAATTTTTAACCACACTGTAGTTTCAAGCACTGTCTTCAAATTTTCATTTCTGTTTTACAGCTGAATCACATCAAAAGAAAAAAAAATCACGTGTTTTTTAAAATCTGACAAACATGGAAGTAGTACTTTGTTTTGTGGATTGGTTCCCTGCTCTCTTTTTTCATTAGGCCTATTAAAAACCTTGGAAGCAGCCTCAAAGGCAACTGGACTCCCTCTACACAACCACAACACTAACAGGACTCACTTGAGCATTTACAGGGCTGTAATCACTTCTCACAGATACTTGATAAACACACACCGTATTCAAAATAAAAGCAGTATTTGAAAACAATTTCACAACTGTAACATCTCATAACATGTTACAGCAGTGCATACCAACAGTCATTTAGGTACCCAGACCTGTATGTTTTGCATTTTTCCAGTAAAATGTTTCCAGTATGATGGAACAGAACTGAAGCTGAGGCAAACTTGTTAACATGTTCAGAACTTGTTAAGGAAAAAAAAATCGTATGCAATATTTGTACATAAAAGCTTAAGATTGGAAAGTCTACTTCATGAAGTTTTGTACTCTTTAGGCATTTAGCAGGATATGAACAGGTACTACTGAAAGGACAGCTATTATTAACTAAAGGCATAAACTATATTGATATATAAAACTGAAAAACATCAAAACATGCCTCTTACAAGCCACAATGCAGAGCACTGAGAGGTCAATAACCAACATGGTTTGGTAGCAATAAGTCAGCAATAAGTCTCATAAACTACATAAAAATGTATTAGAAAGCTTTTTCTTTAAGAGTCATACTCCAGAAAGAATGTCAATATAGTAGAGACATGTGCTCTAAGTACAGTTGAGTTCCAACTTAAAAAGTGTTACTTATCCCCTGAGAAGGAAGTTCTCTAGAAAAGCAGAAAGTACATTTGAAATATAGCACAGTGACAGTATACAGTTCCATGGAATCAAACAATTGAGTGTTTTTACAGCATCAGGTAATTTACCACCACCGCCCTTACTGATTGTATGGAAAGACCAAATGATTTTGATTAACAGGAGTAGTAATGTGATCAAAAGAAAAATTAAAACAACCACCACCAACAATTTTTCAGTTAGGGGGAAAAAATGAAGGAACACACATCTACGTCCAGAAAAGTGCTAAACAGTTGTAGCAGATGGTAAGGAAAGGTGGATGGGGCACATGGAAAAGGAGTAAAGGGCAATTTGGCAAATCGGCACCAACCACAAAAAATACCTGAATAAAACGTGGATGTGTTCAGTTCCATCAGTGTCTCTTTCCAATTACTGTACCAAGGAACACTAGCTTTAACTGAGCGATCTGATAGAAAAAACATGATATTATTATACTAAAAAGGGTCAGATACAAACACACTCTTGGCTTTTACACTCTGGTAGCGTGAAGTAGAAAAAATCTACACCATGCAGGCCCATGAGGGGCACTGAAAAGATCTGACTTCAGCTAACCTTAATCAGGAATATTTCAGGCTCCTCAAAATTTGACGTTTGCACTTTAATGGAAATCAATATTAATTTCTAGTTCAGCCCAAATTCTAGGCTTGAAATGGAAAAAAAAAATGAAATTCTATCAAGTAGCAATGATTTAAGTTGTATCTAGATGCTATTTCTATTTTACTAGTTGGAAGATATTCTAAATCTAAGGCAATAACTCGTGAGATTTCCCAGCCTATAGTACTAGTTAGAAGTAGCTGAATATATTAGCTGCTGAAAGTGGTTGCCCCAACATTCTTTCATCTCAATCATATTCCTCCAATGCCTCATGCCAGCATTTATATCATGCAACCCTGAACAAATATAACCAGGGAACTGAGCTTGCTGAAAATTTTTTTTCTTCTCTCAAATAATTTAATTCTTTAGTGGGATTGTTTTTCTTCACTTTCTACATGCACCAGTACATGGGAGAAGCAGGCATGGCTGAACATAAGCAACTTTTCAGCAACCAAACGAGTCTCTTAGCAATAGATTATGGAACTATAATAATATTAAACAACAATTGCAACAAAGAAAGATTACAAACAATTAAATCAATACAACACAGCCGTTCCAAAACTCTTCTCAAATAAAGAGGAGTATCAGTGATATGGTGATAGGGGATACACATTATAGAGTCAGTCCAAGACATGACCCCAGTGCCAGAAAGAGTCACACCTCAGCTTCTTGAACAATGTTTGTGTCTTTCTTCAAAACAGACTGCACTTGATCATCATTAAAGATTAAGGAAATTATTTAGTATCATTACCCCAGAAAACTAATTCACTCCCAAAAAAGAACTAATTGAAGAACTGATGAGAGTATTTCACATTTACATGCCAAATGATTATGTTCTGTTGTCAGGAATGAATGCATCCATTGGTTTGAATAAAACGCTCTAAGAAAGTTGGAAAAAAAAACCCCTAAATGTCTTAGTAAATACTCACAGTCATCTAACCATAACGGAACCCTACTTGGTACTTCCTCATATCCTCTTACACTGTAATGGGACACAAGTTCCTTCATCAAGAACACTGTCAGTGTTCTGTGCTAAACCCCTGAAATGGGACTCCACTGAACAACAAAGTTACTACATGAATTTGTCTGTGTGATCTTAAACAGCTTATACACCTCTCCTCCTGTCAAATAAGCATACAGCCAGTCTGAATGGAAATGAGAACCTAATCACTGGGAGACACAAGATAGTCAAACATTCGAGGCTCCAGCAGCAAATATGGAAAACAAAAGGAGAGATATTTGCTTGTATAACTTCTGTAACAAAGCATGGCTTAACATAATCACTATTTTTCTTCCCTTCCTTCAGTATCTCACTTCTAAACTGAGGTCATTAGAAACGTTATGGAAAAGTCTCTTCACTGAAACCATTCGGCTTTCTTAGGGTCTTTCCATCTCTAGAACTGAAGCAAACTTCCCATCAGAAAAAAATTTTGTAACAAAATGGCAATTCACCAATATGACCTATAAACAAGGGCACAGAAATTGAAAAAGATGTGGGGTTTTTAACAGATCTCAAAACCAAAAGGTTTCCAGGCTCAGGTCTTTTCCTTTATTACCAACACCTGACATCAAATTGAAGATGTACCTCGTAAATAAGTATCAGAGATGTAAGAATTATGCCATTTTTCCATCATCAACATAAAAAATCTACTACAGCAACATCAGTTAGTAATCCTCATGAAGTTTTATCAGTCTCTTGCTACAGCAGAGCCAAACTCTTCACTGCAGGCTGAACTTTAAATACAATAAATTACGCATGTTTAAATAGGGCAGTGCATACATGCTTTGAACTAAGTATGTGCTCAGAGGCTTTAATGGATTACGGTCTTAATTGGGAAGAGTTTAATCTTCTCAGCT
Source organism: Daphoenositta chrysoptera (assembly GCA_013397915.1). NCBI lineage: Eukaryota > Metazoa > Chordata > Aves > Passeriformes > Daphoenositta > Daphoenositta chrysoptera. The sequence continues at coordinate 63,254 of VZRO01005547.1, read as the reverse complement.
CCTAAGATCAGGTCTCATTTAGCAGTATTCACAATGCCTCATCCCCTGGAGATCTGAGAAAAAACATTTTTAGAATACTCTAGTCATTTTGACAATGAAATAAGAAGCACAAGTTTCCTAGAAGAAAAAAAAAAAGACAAGGAATCCAAGGAGTCACACACCTTTTCTCAAAATCTTTTTTCCTTAAACATTTTGTAACTATCACAAAAAATAAAGGAAGCCAAGATAACTAACTTCAAGATAAAGCTGTACATTAGTACCAACTCTATGAATAAGCTCTGATATTTATTCAGTCAACTGCAACAAGTCGCTGTATCAGTTTTGTAACACGAAAATAACACAACCAAAGCATCGGTAATTGCTGCATTAAAATAATGATTTAACACAAGTTCAGAAGAATCTCAACACTGGGAAAATTAAAATTATTAATGAAGTTCAACCACTCTTTCAGCATTATATAAAACCAAAACTATTTGATAATTCCAAAGTTTCAGGAAAAGCAATGACTCAAAACCGATCAACTCTGAATAATTTTAGTACATGACATGAAGCTGAAATGAAGGTTAGAAACCTCACAGCCAACTCCAGTTTACAGTATGAAAAATACAATATCATTACATACCACTGATGTTGAGATCATAATCTCCAGCTGTGATCACATTAGCTACCAGTCCTTCAGCAGGCTGACTGACAGACACAACATCATGCAAAAGTTTCCGAATGGCACCTGGCTGAGGTGGGTGAGTAATGATGTTGTTGACAGCAATCTTCAAATTTTTAATGATGTGAAGCTGATTATTAGGATCTCTCATGTGAACTAAAAAGGAAAAAGAAGAGGATTTATAAAAGGAAAAAGAAGAGGAGTATAACAGACAGTTAAGACAGTTGTCGTAAGTTAGTCTTTTTCCAACACGTTTTTTCTTTAAAGATTGCTCCACTAAACTTCTCCATCATCAATTTTAGATCACAGTCCATAATGCCTGACTACCAAAAATGGAAGGGGAGAAGGTGGTAACAAAAAATTACTTGATGTTCAATATTGGGTTCATCTAGGCAGACTGATTAAAGAACAGCATAGGATCTTAGCTTGTAAGAATATCTACTCCATCTAACAGTACGTGCACGTCCTACACTGATGCACCTCCTTCCTTGTGGAACATATCAATTTTCACAGAAAAGCTACAGAACTATGTATGGATTTCACACAACACATCATGTTTCAAGGAATCACCCGTTTCCAAGAAACCCCGAGTACACAAATAAATAGCATTTAAGAAACTTGACAAGGATAACCTAGTATTCATTCATCCAAAATGAACATATCCTAAAAGACAGGCTGAGAGAGTTGTGGTTGCTCATCCTGGAGAAGAGAAGGCTCAGGGGAGACCTTAGAGCAGCCTTCCAGTACCTAAAGGGGGCTTGCAGGAGAGCTGGAGAGGGACAAGGGCATGTAGTGACAGGACAAGGGGGAAGGGTTTAAAACTGAAAGAGGGCAGATTTAGATCAGATATTGGGAAGAAATTCTTTACTGTGAGGGTGGTGAGGCATTGGAACAGGTTGCCCAAAAAAGCTGTGGATGCCCCAATACTGGAAAAGTTCAAGGCCTGGATGGGGATGTGAGCAACCTGGTCTAGTGGAAGGTGATGCTGACTATGGGAGGGTGAAGTTAGAACTAGATGCTCTTTAAGGTTCCTTTAAACTTACACAATTCTATGATTTTTAATACTACAGCTTCCTTTATAAAATCTTTGTGAAAATTGCTCCCTCAAGCCACCTGTTTTTAAAAAGCTATTCACGACATTTTCAACACTCGTTACAATTCTGGGCCTGCTGTGATTTTTCATGCAATTTCACCCTATTTCAAACCACAACCACCACCAAGCAAGCCAGATCGTGAGTGCAGGCAGGACACGCTGACTATGGCTGCCTAAGCCACCTGGTGCTATCACATGCCCCACAGTACAGCCCTTGACTCCTCTGCATTTTATTTTCACAAACTCCTGTATAGCATAAAAAAGGCAGCACAAAGGAAAAATGTTGTTTTCCTCATCTTTCAACTAACCACAGAATTCTCACCATAAAGGTCTGAAACTGAGTATTCAATCTGTTCCAGCCTGGAAAGCACTCCACACCTTTTCCACAAGCCTCTTCAGTACACAGCTCAAGTCAGATCACACTAGGTATGTTTACAATCCATCTTAAATGTTAAAATACATTTCTAATGTGGTTCAAATCTTGACTGGCATAGTTCTACTTTCCTCAATCACATATTCACTCCCAACCTTTATCCACCACTCAAGCTCATGGGAAAACAGTAAAGCAGGTTAGAAAACTCGTCCTGCCAAAAACAACCTAAAAATGTGCGGGTTTTTTCAGCTCTAAGTTTCAGACTGAACTTGGACATCATAAGGCTATATCAGTACAGCAAAGGGCAATTGTGGTGGCTAAACTTTAACTTATTTCAGTTCAGCATTTCTATCAGAAACCTAGAAAGTTGTTTTGGGTGGGGTTTTTTTCATCTTATCACATAGGTACATTATCAACCCTACTGTCATACAATTACTGAAATGTAAAGGAAGTGGCAGGAACAAACAACTAGGAAACTAGTTTGCCTTCACCAGTGCAGCTGTAACATTACAATTCAACCCTGCTGTCTGTCCTAAAATATAACAGCCATAACAATGAAGAGCAACCACATTTCCATACAGAACACAGATGACATCTCTGGCATATGTTTAATGTTAAGGACTGAAGTAAGACATACTTGGAACCCCAAAAAGTGCTTAACACCCAATAAAAAATATCTAGTGTTATACATTTCCTTCAAGTTTTTATAAGACCATTTCAGAAAGTACTTTGCCAAAAATGGCTGCAGTAGCATATATTAGAACATCTTTCTCATCAGAAATTGAAAACAATCAGATGCTAAGATATGCATGAACAAGGAATTCCTAACATCACACTAAGCTCGAATAAACACAGTGTTCCCATTATACTTCCTTACATCTTGCACATATTTAAGGCTTAGAATCAGATAAAGTTATCAGAAGCTCTTCCTCCTTTTTCTTTTTAAAGGTCAAACACTTTGGCTGAAGAGTAACCAATGCTATCTTAAAGTGATACTTGCTAATTGATGTGTACACTGTAATTCTCCCTCCCACGAAGACAGTATTAGTTCATAGAGTGTTTTTAAAGTTCCTTAAAAACAGGATCCTATTTTAAAGAAAACCTACCTATACAATACATATATTTGTTATATCAGGCATCAATTGTTAATAACAAACACAAAAGTTAAGACAGCCACTTTGAGAATAAATACAAAGGTATAAAATCCTCAGTATACTTTTGATTTCCTTTATAAAAGGAAGTTGAAAGTTTGGGGAGGGTTTTGGTTTTGCTTTCCTCTAAAGTCAAGACTTATGGGGATAATAAAGCTGTCCTTTCACTTTTTTAAACATTTTTCCTTCACAAACAGGAGGTTACTTACTTAGAGAAGTCAAGAGGCTAAAAATTACAGAACAGAGCACTCTGCATCTGTGCTCAGGATTCTACCATCGCAGTTTGCTATACTTCAAGGGTATTTTTGGCTACACCAACATTGGCAAGTCACTGATAGGCCAAAGTTGATGAGTAGATTAAATACTGATTTGTGCAGAGGGCAGTCCCCCTACATCTACATTATATATCTTTGTGGGGTTCTACTTGAAATTAGATAGAATCTGGCCTCCTTGGATTGAGCAACCTCAGCAGTGCGTGGTTTTACTCTACCTGAAGAATCAAGCAGTGTTCTGGTCCTTCACATCTCTTAACACGTGAAGGATGACTGATATGTGCACAGTAGAGAGCTCAGTTCCTGTTTATCAGAATTGTTTTGAACATGTATCAGCAGATTAATTTCAGAACTGCACTGCTTCTCTAAGCAAGAAGGATGATGAACACGCAGCCTTCAGCTGGTTCATAAGCCATGCTCTTCCTGATTTCAGACAAAAATATGTATTGTAACAGAACTCTAAAAATGCAGTAGCAAATCCATGACTGAGCTTTTCAATTTACAGAAGAATTCAGGAAGCAATGCATGTACTTAAAAGTTTTTGCTTAAGTAAGGGACAGTTTATTTCTAAAGAGATGAAATACCAATCAATCCAATTTTATGTTACAAATTCAATGAAATAGCCACTAAGTAAAGAGAGATGGATTACTTTAACAGCATTTCACACTCCCATTAGAAAATCTGTGCTTAGAAATGAAGACACCAAAACAGAATTACAGAACCACAGAATTGTTACAGTTGGAAGGGACCACCGGAGATCATCTACTGCAACCTCCCTGCCAAGGTAGCGTCACCTCGAGCAGGTAACACAGGGTTCGAACCATCCAGGTGGATTTGGAATATCTCCAGAGAGGGAAACTCCACAACCTCCCTGGGCAGCCTTTTCTGAGCTCTGCCACCCTCAGTGGAAAGAAGTTCTTCATCATGCTGAAGTGGAACTTCTTCTACTTTAACTTATGGCCACTACTCCTTACAGAATCCCAGAACAGTTATCACCATAATATCATAATCACACATTATATGAGAATAATAATCATAATAATAACATAACCATAAGCAGTACAACACACAGTTGTGCAGGCATGTCATGCACATGCATTCTGCTGTTCCACGATCAGATGATTTAATCATGCCTTCCTTCCTCTCTGTCCTTACCCTCACACATGCTGCTTCCAACACAAGAACTTACAGGCAGCATGCAGTAACATTTTTTCCACGGAGCAGGAAGTCACACTCGAAGTGAGGAACTGGAGTCAGGCCTGTGGCCTGCTGGATCAGAACACACACAGAGCAGTGCAGCAACAAAAACCCACTGCACCAAGTTTCATTAGGGAACACTGAGGATAATTCAGGTTTGCAAGTTCCTTAACTGTCACAATAATTGGGCCAAAACAGTTGCAACTAAGTAACACAAGAACTAAGTATTCTTCAAAGTGAATGCTTCATTTTGAATAGTCTGCTTGGTTTTGTTTGCTAGATGCACTTTGAGTGGCTTTCACTAAAAGAAAGAGATAATTAACTTCAGAACTCTAAGGATGTGAGCATCTGCATTTATTATTTTTATCTCTGCTGCATTCTCACATAGCTCATGAGTGTTGCTATTAAAAATGACAAACACAAACAAGTTACAGTTGATAAATTGCTCAGATTCAACACAGAATTATGGCAGATTTTTAACACAAAGTAACTTCTAAGCTGTTGCCATTTTTAAAAGAGAAATGCAAAAATCTAACGAGTGACAGTACAAGCTTCTTTTTATTGCACTCTTTCCTCAGCACATGACATGCAGAGGCTGAAGTCTGAGCTACATGTCTGTCAGAAACCAAATCTGACATATGTCATTGCATCACTATTCTGACAAGCAGTTCTCTGCACACTGCTGTCCTGTACACTAGTGTAATGAGCAGCAGCTTGAAACGCATAGCTTATTTATATTAAAAACAACAACAACAAAAAAAACCTAAATTACGGATTGTAAGTTAAAGCATCACAGTTAAAGAATCCTAATGTTTCTCTTAAGTGGTCAATCTCCAGTTTTCCTGCTGCTTCACGTGGTCATTTTACCGATGCCACATAAGCAGCTCGATTCTTATTCACAGAAACATCAACAAAAAAAGTATATAGGATAAAGCTACAGGCAAGAGAAAGGAAAGCCCTGCAACTGAAATTACAATTCATGTTTCTGAAAGACCGGCCGCACTTTCAACGCCTGGGTACCGCAAGTGTGAAATCCAGTACAGTCTACAGCAAGAGTCAGGTACGAGTACTAGGGAGGTAACAGCAAAGCGGTTTAAATGGAAGACAAAAATCCGTCTGGAAGAGCTGAGTTTACAAACACCTTACTCTTTAGCCGTGGGGTGCCTCCAAGAGAAGCCCAACTTCCCAGGTTCCGCAGACCGAATGAAATTAAGCTGACTTAATTTGAACAGCTGTCACCTGCGACAACCCCGGCAAACGTGTGTCTCCACCACGCCTGTCGCGGCTCCAGGTGACACCCACCCGGGCCGAGGGGCCGGTCCCGGCGGGCAGAGCNGGATTATTCCCTCGCTCCCTCCCCGGCCGGTGCCCGTCGGCGGCTCCCGCCCCGGCCCCGCTCAGCGCCCGCCGAGCGCCGCCATGTTGCGCCTCAGCCGAGCCCCTCGGGGAGCGCCCGCTCCCGGCGGCCCCCGCGCCCGCTCATGTGATTGGGCGAAAGGGGCGGCGCCGGGCCGGGAGGGGGAGGCGACGGTGGCCGGGCGGGGAGGGAAGGTTGTGCTCCCCCCCTGCCCAGCGGACAGTGGTGCGGTCCAGAGGGGCCGCGGGACGCTCCTTAGGGAGCCCTGGCGCCGGGGAGCCGCTGTGGCCGCCAAAGCTCCCCCCGGGAAAAACAGTGCTGGCGGTGTAATTTTCTTTAAAAAAACCCCAAACGAAAAGACCAAAATCAACAACCAAAAGCGCCAAAATGACTACCAAACAAGAAAAAAAGGG
>VZRO01005547.1:31493-56031 GCA_013397915.1 Daphoenositta chrysoptera | reverse complement strand
CCTGCCCAGCGGACAGTGGTGCGGTCGAGAGGGGCCGCGGGACGCTCCTTAGGGAGCCCTGGCGCCGGGGAGCCGCTGTGGCCGCCAAAGCTCCCCCCGGGAAAAACAGTGCTGGCGGTGTAATTTTCTTTAAAAAAACCCCAAACGAAAAGACCAAAATCAACAACCAAAAGCGCCAAAATGACTACCAAACAAGAAAAAAAGGGGAAAAAAAAAAACCGAAACAACAAAAAAGCGCGCCAAAGTAACCACAAAACAAATCAAAACGAGAAAAAAACAAAAAATAAAAATCGCCAAAATTACCCCAAAACAAAACAAGGGGCCCGGGGGGTCGGTGTGTGTGGAAAGAACACAACCCCAAAACAAAAAAAAAAAAGGGAGGGGGGGGGACGCGAGAAACCCAAAACAACCACCAAAAAAAGGGGGAAAAACGCATGCAAAAATAACCCCAAAACAAAACCCCGCACACATGAATAAAATGACTTACAGATACCCCCGGAATGGTTAGCCATAAACTAAAACACAAGTTCCACTTCGATATGAGGAAGAACTTTCCACTGAGGGTGGCAGAGCCGTGGAACAGGTGCCCAGGGAGGTCATGGAGTTTCCCTCTCTGGAGACATTCACACACCTGGAAGAATTCCTGTGTCACCTGCTCTAGGGGACACTGCCTTGGCCGGGGGGTTGGAGTAGATCATCTCCAAAGGTGCCTTCCAACCCTAACAATTCTGAGATTCTGTTAAAAAGTAAAGAGTTGCTGGGGTGTTCTCTGGCAGATCCGTCAGTGCTCAGTTGTATGCAAGGCATTCAAACTGGGCAAGATAGTTTCATTTTTTGAGATTCGCACATTCAAGCGTGATATTAAACAAAATCCTTTTGCAGAGCATGGTGGCAGCTGTCCAGGGGGACTCCCTGGCACCAGGAAGCTGGTTTGTGGCGGGACAAGGGCTGTCATTTGGCCCCAAAACCTCTCCCAAAGGAAAGCAGTTCTGTCAGTTTTATTTAACAAAAAAAAAAAAAAAAAAGGAAAGAAAGAAACAAAACCCCACAACAACAACAGCAACAACAACAGCAACAACAACATAACAACAACAATAAACAAGAAAAGCAGAAAAAATACCCCAAAAAACCAAATAAAGCCACCAAAAAACCCACACAAAAGCCCCCAGAACGGTTAACTGATGCACAGGAGGTTCCACCTGATTACATGAGGAAGAACGTCTTTACTTTTGAGTGAATCTGGTGTGATTTTCCAGAGAGTCTCCCTCACTCAAGATACTCTAGAACTGTGTGGTTGCAATCCTGTGCTGTGTGCTCCGGGATGACTCTCCTTGAGCAGGGCTGGACCACATGAACCACTGTGGTCGCTCCCAACCTGACCCACTCTGTGTTTCAGTGATTCTGTTAAAAAATTAGGAGTTGTTCGGGTGTTCTCTGGCAGATCTGTCACCGCTCAGTCGTATGCATGAAATTCAAATGGGGTGAAATAGCTCCAGTTATTTTTTGACATTTGAATGTTAAAGCATGATTATCATCCAAAGTCCTTGTGCACTTGTCACCTGAGTAAGGAAGGGACGTGGAAGAAAGACAACTGTGATTATCCATGATGAAATAAGTAATTTTGAACGTGTTCTTTACAGAAAAGGAGTACTGTAGTAGGGCTGATTTTTAATACCCTGCCAGGGACAGTCCTTGGGACAGGGCTTGTAAACATCACAAAAGAAGTCCATCCTCTATGAATGAAAAAATAGTTTTTAATGTAGACAGTAAGAAAACAAAATCTAATAGTCCATACAAGTTGCCTTTGTTCAGGACTGGGTCCTGGGAATGTTATCAAAAAGTTACTGAATATTGCAGAAAAAAAGTTTTTTCGTTTTCATAGATTCTTAGAGGAAGGGGAAGGCAAACTTACACAAATATTTAGGGCTTATTCACATTTGGAAATTCCCCAGAGCTATTTCAAAATCGTGTTTTCACAGATACTTTAAACTAGGACCTCCACACAGATTCTTTTGGAGAATGCTGCTTCTCTCCTATTCCTCTTAAACCATTACTTCTAAACACTACACGAGTTATATCCAGTAGACTGAAGTGGATCAGAAGTCCCGATCCTGTACACTCATGACTTGAGATTGAAAATTATTTTAAATTCTGACCATCATCAGAAATTATTCTGACCTTCTGGCAGAGATTCAATTTTTGATTCAATTTTCTGGCAGAGATTCAAATTTCATGTGGCTATCATCAATCTTCAGTAGCCACTACAGAATGAGAAATCATTCATTTTAATTGTAACTGTGTTGGAGGTTTTCTTAATATAGCAGTTCTAAACTTATATTTGTGTGCTCAGATTTTATTCTCTGTGAATGCAAACATGTTGTATGCATTTTCTTTTTACCCACTAATAAAAATTTTGTGCTTAGAATTTCTCTCTATTCTGATTATCTCTCCCAGTATGACACTGTCCAAAGGATTGGTTTTGTCATGCTAGTTTAATGTTGCTCTGCCATCTGATGGACTGCTCTCCTAAGGGAAGGCCACAGAATCATTTATGTTGGAAAAGACCTCTGAGATCATCAAGTCCAGCCTTTGACAGAACACCACCTTGTCAGCTAAACCACAGCACCAAGTGCCATGTCCAGTCGTTTCTTGAACACCTCCAGGGATGGTGACTGAGAACCTTTTGATGCAACCTTGGACTTGCCTGGAGTACTGAGGAGGGATGAACAACAATGAACACAGCAGCTTCAGGGTGTTGTAGACCAGGTCTGTTACTAAAAAATGGGGTAGTCAATTAGGATTCAAATATCTTTATTTACAAGACAGAAGATTCATTAGAAAGAATATAATATATCATTGCTAATAACTTGTAGCATCCTCAGTCTGGCAATGTGTGCACAACATTTTGCTTTCAAATTCCGACAGTGTACAAGTAGGTGGGCCAGGCAGTGGACGGAAGCACAAAGGGATAATAGAATGTTATGAATCCATGTTTTAACCCTCTGATTTATTTAACTGAAAATACTGGTTATTACAGAGAAAGCAGTAGATCAAAGCAAACAGTATCTAAACAGAAGTCAGAGCATATAGGATGGAAAGGGGCAGGGGAGGCCTAATCAGAGAATAGAAAAAGAGAACAAATAGTAAGCGCCATGAATAGATCACATTATAAACATCACTGAGACAGAAAAATATGTTCACTGCTTCAATTGTAAGAATAACCAGAACATGACTGTAAAATTTGGAGTTGAAACTGCTTAGCCTCTACCCTTCGCTGTTTCTTTGCTGCTGCCAGTCCTGCTTTTTTACTCCTTCCGGCTGGAAGCTTCCTGAACTTGTAAGTTTTGTGATTCCTTTATGCAGATAACCAAACTAGATCTTTCTGCTGAAGTCAGCTAGTGCTGAGGAAGTTTATTTGAAAGGTTTTTTTCATCTGTTAATAAAATAATATTTGTATTACTGTGTAGGTTTAAAACGGAGGAAAAAGAATATAGAATTGCAAGGGTTGCAATCTCAGGTTGAATCCAATGCTTTCATCTGCAGTCATTTAAATATGCGACGTAGTTGTTTCCCTGTGGTGGTTACAGGCTAAACTCTATCCTTGAAAGTTTACAACATGGACTCCCTGCTCCTTGCAAACTTCAGCTGCACATTTGAGTTTATGGTCAGTTCAAATTTCTGAGTTACAGAATTAATGTTTTTCACAGCAATCCTGTGCAGCATGACTTGAAATGAAATTTTTAGGATTTGGCTGAAATCACACAAGAAACTATCCATTGGAGGGGTGGACTTGGTTGGTTGAGGGTTTTTTTAATAAACCACAGCAATACACAAATAATTTCAAGTTAGGTGCCAATGCAGATTTACAACCAGTTAGCTGTTGTGTGGTAACTTCTCAAGATGAATCTGGAACCCTGATTTCTCAACTTTTGGATTTGCTTAAGACCTTCACAAGCCTCCTGAACTATGTGGTCATCTGTGTCAGCAGTCACTGGTATGGAAGATTAATTGCTGCCAGTGAGGCTGTGGTGTCTGAGGCTGTGGTTCCTGCAGTCTGCCATGCATCAGTAGCCCTCTGAGTTTCACTGCCTTCCACAGATCAGGAAAAGCTCTTGAAATGCCCTTCTGCAGCTTGCAAGGTAAAGGAAAAACAACAGGTGCACAGAAGAAGGAGGAACTCATCCTGTGCTGAATCAATTTTCCCAAAAGACAAGGAAGAAAAACCAATTCTGAAGGAAGATTTTAGACAGCAAGGCAACAGGAGCTGTTCCAGGGGCCTCAAGTGTGTGCCAAGGCCAGAGTGCCTGAAACATGGTCCAGGTGATCCTCCGGACAGAGTCTGCTGGCTGAAGCTGCGAGGATTAATGGGAAAGGTTTGCCCAGCCATGCCTCAAGGTGGTAGCAGGGGTCAATCTCCAGCTCTTCTGAATCAATGGTACAGTGTCCCTGACAACTGGGATCCCGATGCCCTTGACGGGCATGGGATGGGAATGGGTTGTCATGCAGTTCTCCTTCCAGGCATGATAATACAGCTCTTCCAGTGAACAGCTCCTGGTATTTAGAGAGAGCTAGGAGGAGCTGTTAGCTCCTGATGATCCTGCTCTGGCTGGGAATTCCGAGGTAATCATTCTCTATAACCTCTCTTTTGTTCGCCGTAGCCGTCTGCCACTCCCCTGACTCAGCCCAGCATTAGCAGCAATCTTCTAGTCTTTGCCGGTATTGCCCCAAGGCTTTTAAATTACCAGCTTCTTTTTATCCAGAGATGTAAACCTAAGAAAACTCCGTAAGAATCAATGTAAGTTTTTTATATAAATATAGGGCAAAACAAAAGAGAGAGACAAGTAGGAAAAAAAAAAGAAGGAAAACAAGTGGATCAAAACTCAGCAACAAAACCCTTGGATCCATTCACCACAAAACTTTGGACACATATAAATATTCTCACTCTCCTTATAAGAAAAAGTGAAGTTCTCACGCTCAGTCTCTAACACACTCTCATACTTCCTTTTTCGTGATTATCTCAGAGATTTCTACCTTAAATCAGTCATCCTTGCTGCTATTTTTTTTTTTAAAGCTGTAGTCAGATAATCTTCCTGATTCTGGGGGTCCCTTTGTCAGGGAAATTCCTGGGGTTGTTGCCCCCTACTCGCTGAAACCGAGTCACTGCACTAACAAAGGACTAACAAACTGGTTCTTCATCTGTCGCCAACATTTGTACCGATTTCCCCAAAGCAGTTTCATCTTTGCAGTCTTAGTCACATGCAAAAGTCCTACACGTAGTGTGTCCCTATGACAAGGTGTATACTGCAGTATTTTTGACTTAGCATGTGTGTATAGTGTGCAGCTTTGATTTGTTGGTGATCCAAAGCAAGCAGGTACATTTCAGTGGATGGTAGGCAAGCACTGGTTACAGCATACATACACAAAAATGTAGATAAATAACTGAAAGTATTAATTAAAACTGGTTCATTAAATATGGTTCCTCAGATTCCACTCTGCTTTCACTGAGCTTAGCTATCAGAGTGATGTTAAATTTAAGCAATATAAAGATAAAAGGAAAAAAAACATCACTGGAGCAATAATTAGAGAAAGGACAGCTGGGATGTGAAAATGCATTGTCAAATGGATGTGTGATCTCAGAATGATCATGAGGTAGTCATGAATACACTACATCTGTTCACCTGAGGTGAATCAACACAGAAAGTCCCTAAATTAAATTGTTACTATTCAATTATATATATTTTAAGTCAAATGGCAATGTGCCATTTTTTTAATCTTTTTCCTTAAACGCNTATATATATTTTAAGTCAAATGGCTATGTGCTGGATGCAGAAGAATTTGCCAAAACATCTTAATACTACATTTTTTAAATCTTTTTCCTTAAACGGAGTTGTGGCACAATATTGCTGTATTCAACCAAATTTTCTCTTCTGCTTTTCAACGTATTTAAGTAATTACTCTTGGAGACAGAAGAAGATGAGAATGAACCAAACCGTAGATTCTCACTTAGAAGTCAGTATTTTCTTGGTTCACAAAGAGTATTTTTTCTGAGGTTTCTAGTTATATAAATAAAGTGCTACAAAGTGCAAAGTCATACAATAATAATAAAATGCTATGAGTTGATAACATCAGTTTTCCATTGTTCACCAGATATTACTCCAGGGGATAAAATCAATTTGAGATTTCCTGTCTTTCCTATAATTAGAATCACCTCTTTGTTTTTCCACAAACATACTTCTTTTACCACATTTAAGAGCCCAAACAAATAAAAAAGTCTAAATAAACTTTTCCTTGTCATTTAAAAAAGTTTTGTCTTTGAATCAGCAGTTCGGGTTTTCACTGCAAAATGCATTTCAATGCATTAGAAACAATAGGTAGGCATAGAAAGGCCATTTGGAGCTTGCCAGAGTTTACTAGTTGCAATAGTCAAGTAGATTAAATTCATCTATCACACCACAGGCAAATTAAATAGACAGAAATTTTTAAACGTGTGTTTATTGTATTAAAGGTGTGATTAAAGGTGTGAGAAGTAATGTTTCCAAACAAATAATTTGTTATTCGGGTTGTAATTAATAGAATTCACTGTATTCCTAGAAAGTGCCTGGTTTAGACTCTCTGTCACTGCAAATTACTACTTTTGGCAAAAAAGAATAAAAGTCATTGAAGAGGAGGACAAAAGCAAATGAGAAATGCTACTCAAGAGATTTATTATTTTTTTACTAATGGCATTATCAAAAATTCTCTTAGGAAAGGTTCAAGTTACATATTTGTTTTAGTCTCTGCCTGGAAAGTTTAGGGAAATACAAAACTGCCCAAATAGCATGTAAAATCTGTAAGTTTTACTCATTCTAATATATCTTTCAACCATAGTGCTTGCTGAATAAAATCAGCATTAAAAATAACTACTGGGAGTTTCTGTTTATCTTAGGAGTCATCACGTGTATTTCAGTTTATGATATTATTCAACATCTCAATTGCTGCATTATAATTTGAAGCACAAGGTAATTAATTCTGATCTGACTTATACCAGAAGTCACTGCACTTAGTGTGCAGGACATGATTGCTCCTGTATTTTTTGTAGAGGTATAGACCTCAGCTTGGGAAGAGATGGGGTCAAAGAGAATAACAAATCAGAGCACTCCACTCCAGCAGCTTCCAAGACAGCACAATGCAAACAAAGGAGAGAACCATCCTCCCTACTAAGAACTAGAACTGAATGGATAATTATATTTTTGCTGTTTAGGAAAGAAAGGAAATGGAGGAAGGAAAGGAGTGTGATAGACTCAGCATGACAATACTGGCTCCCAAATTAGAAAGCCCTGACCAGAGGATATAATCTCTTTTTCTTCTGTGTCTTGTGTCATGTCCCAGACATGGCAAGGTAAAGTCCAAAGCACTTCTAAAAAGCCTGCTTAAATTCTTGCGTTTAGTAATTCCATTGAATTCAGAAAGGTATTGCACATTACAGCTGACTTTTTCTACCCCCAAAATGCCAGTAGGTAGGAGATTTCAAAATTTCAACTCTTGCTCCAGTTTAAGGGAAAAAAAGTTAACTGGGTCATTTCTCGAGGAACAGAAATTAACTGTTAGTTCTGCACCTACTACACTTCATCAAAGTCATCATATGCTCCTGAACTGAGACTGGAAAAGAGGTGTAATGCCACTAATCTGAGTGTGATCACTGTGGTTTTTGCCCTTGTGAGGCAATCTAAAGTTTTTGTGATAGCTTGCTTCCCCTTCCCCTACTATTCATGATTCCCCAGGGCCTCTTTTCACTCTGGTTCACTTTCCAAAAGCCCAGCCTGGTGAATCAATCAAACTGTCTGGATCCCTCAGCTAGGCACCAATTCAGTGCTGGTTCCTTCACAGGAGAAGTTTCTTCAGAGGAAACTGCAGAGTAGGTACAGAGAAAAATTGAACATTCACACAAACATGCATTTTCGCATGGAGAAAAATAATTTACTCATTGCAAATAACTTCTACTTCAGATTGATCAGGAAAGCAGTGAGTGCTACTGGTCAGGCAATACTACATGACAAAACAATAGACAAATCTAGAAAGCTAAGCCAGCAAACATGGGGTGCTAATTTGCAAAGAAACATGGGTGGATGAAAAAACACTGATGAACAAAGTTGGACGTGGAAGGACAATACTGTAAGGAAAAAGCATTGGACTCAAATTTTAGTTAGATGAGGATGACAGAGCAATACTCTGGGGGTAAGTAAAGGACAGGCAGGAGGGAAGGTCCTTGTGACTGCAGTGGGATGGTCAATGAATCTGTATGTATCTGTAGCCACAGCTACAGATAGGATCAGAGCTGGAGGCAAATTTGAGGAACAGGGAAATCAAAATACCAAAGGAAGTTCCAAAAGTTTTCCTATATGTTGATACCAAAAACATACCAACATGTCACCTGGCCATGAAATAATTGATTTCATAAATTAGCAAAAGGTTTTTAAACCTTCTCTTAAAATCGTAGCCATTGAAGATATTGGTACTTACATGGCTTATCTTTTCAGCCATCTTTTCATATTCAGAAGGGTTTTCCCTGGGGGAACTATAGTTTCTTGTCTCAAGATACAAGCAGAAGTTAGAAATTACAACATGGTTTTATAAAACCAGCTTCATGTCAATACATGGCTTTCATCAGGTACCATGTGTCTACTTCAATTGACCTTACCCAATTACTTAATTTTATGACTCACTCTAACAAAGGTTAAGACATTAAGGTTTTAGAAAGTTACACCAAATAATATAATTGTCAGAGATTACTTTCTCATATAATAGTGTCATTAAAATCAGGTAAATAGATGAAAGGTCATGATGTAAATAAGCTCACTGAAATTAAAATTCATATTTCAAGGCAACAGCACTTCTGCCTGACATACGTGCATGCTGTAATGTCTCTTTTTTGGGAGTAGGAAATCCTTGCCTCTTTCTGACTTGCATAAATGACAGGAAGCTCATACGAGGAAATCCTCTACAATCTTAGCATTTTCAACTAGGACAAGGGAACAAAGAGGAAAGGCAGCTCGGTGTGTTCTTTCTAGGTTGATCAACAAACATCCCTTGTTGTGCTTCAACATGTATCGTCAACTGTAAAACCACGGCTTCTGCATGGGCGGGAAATTGCCTTGTGGTTTCACAGCAGTGTTCATTATATGCACACTCAGGTTACACCAGAAGAATGTATTCCAGACCCTCTGCTTGGGAACCACTGGCCTGTTTCTCATCCCCTTTGATTATCCCCTTGTCCTTGTGCAGATTATCTGTGGGCACAGGTTTTCTGAGGTATGCTATGCCTTGAATAAAAAAAACCCAAAACATTAGTCAAGTTGCACTAGCAGAGTTTCTTTCACTTGCTCTGCATTTAAAAGCAGTGAATCTAATGCAACAAATACCCTATTTTCAGCTTTTACTGTTGTTATTCCCATCAGAAGTCATTTGCCTTTGTTGATAGCAGTGCTACCAGGGAAGTGCATGCTGCTTCTCCACCCTGCTGCCAGGTTGTGTTCAGCCACTAGTTTAATCTTCCAGAAGTATAGCACACTTTTTTTTCCCCTGGATATATGAGATTGCACTTGACATTTTAGGATCTGCTTTCTCTGAATGGGTCCAATTTTTTCTGGAATCCATTGCGCTGTGCAATGTACGTTGCCATCGTGATTTATCCCTTCATCTCTGCTTTCAGCATCTGCAAATGCAGTTGTTTGGTGGTTGTATATTTGTTTCCAGAACATTCATTAAACTATTACTTATGGTAAGGTCAGGTATGTATGTTTCTGATGCTACTTTGTAAGGTCTGCCATACAGCATTTATTATTTCCCAAGTATCTTATTTATATTATATAATGTTAATTCATCTTAGTTTGAAGGCCATGAAAGACTAAGTTAAATACCCTACAGTAGTGTATTACATCAGCACAGTTACAAAACCCAATTATAATTGAAGTTCATCAGAGTACAACCTGAATTCAGCTTGCCAAGTCCTGTTTCTAAAAACAAATTAGTGATCATCAATATACTTCTATTGATGGTACTTCATCTTTTACATTTTATAACTGATGGGATCAACCATGTTGTTTGAGTCCAGCATTGGAGGACTTTTCATTGCATGCTCAGAATTATTAACAACGATTTACAGCAAGACAGAAAACTCTTCAGCCAGTTCATCTGGGGTTATTGCATAAAAGTTCTCCCTTCCTTTTAGAATATTTATTTATTTTTAGAATTTTATTAATGCAGTTTAAAACTTACATTTCCATTTTGGCCTGGCAAATTATCCAGTACCCTGATCAGATGTAAATACATCCTTTTGCTCTTTACCAAATACTGTAGCTAACATTAGCACTCTCCTATCAATCTAGCACCAAATCTTACCTGCAGTTTTACCTTCTTTTGTTTCTGTTTTAGATTTCCTTCTGTTGTCCCTCATTTTACTAGGCTTGAATTTTCTTTGGATTAGTGTGGTAATTTTTATTTACATATTTATGTTTGCTATCTACTTCTAACTATTGTCTTTCCTTCCTTGTCCAGAAAAGGTTTTAAATAAAATTGTTCTTTCTAATATTTAAAATATTGCTTAACACCACGTAATGAAGTTTTCTGCTACACACCATAATTTTCATTAATATTGTTAATTTTCTCATCTAATGAAGTCCCAGTTTTTCTTACTTCTTAGCTATTTTTTTCTAGGAAACTTAAAATCAGGCATATGCAGACAATTTATTTTGTATGTGCGTATCTCAGTAAATGCAAACACTTCTGTAAATGCCTACCCAGCCATAAACACGTGCACATGTAACAGAGCTTGGCTGAGCCTGCTCTCTGTGTGACCTCATTTGAGGTAATTGGTTGTGAGCATTGTGTCTTCAGGCCACCACAACCTTCCAGCCTTGTGGTCATTCCAGCCCTTCCCAGCACAATCAGGTTTCCATGTGTGCCATCTATTGAGTGCAGGAAAAATATCATCAGTAATCCCTGAAATCTGTAACGTAGTTTTACCACTGTCTTCATGAGACTTCTATTCTCCACATCAACAACGACAATGCCATTTCTATCTTCACATATTACTGACGCTTAAGGGCTTATTTGCTGGGTTTTTTAATGTTGGCTTGTTGGAGTTTTTTTTAAAGCTCTTTACTTTTAACCTTCCTGATTTAATGTTTTCCATATACTATTCATTCTTACATTGAGTCAGATTTTAAAGGGATGTGTGATTTACCAGAAGAAAACCCCTACAGATTTAGTCCTTGATTGATTTTTTTAATAATCTTTGCACTTAATTATCTTAGAGTCACTAATGACCTTTTATCACATTTTATTATTAATGCAATCGTATGCAAAGAAATTGAATTTGGGTGTAATTCAGATCTAAATCTTAACCAAGTGACACCAAATGTAATGCACTAACAGACAAAATTAGAGTTCAGCCAGTGGCATGGTATTACTATTTTCCTCATGATTTATTGGATACTAAAGAAAACCAGTAGCTGTCAGAGGAAATTCATTGATTTGATTCTGACTGACAAGATTTCACATGTGCTGGAGCATGCTTTGTTGCAGTTTCTATAACAATGCATGCTGCTACCCTGATTTTTTTGGGTTTTACCTAAGATGACATAGAATTCTTCTTAGATCCACTTTTATTATTCATCAGTGGAATAAATAGCAAGCACAGGAAATACTGCTGTCCTTCTGCTGTCATTACATGTTTGATTTAGCAAGTTAATAACATGACTGTAAAGGCTGTTTATATGAGATAATAATCATTGCAGCGTTTGGGCTCAGAAACTGCTGATAACTTCTCCAAACCCAAATCTGTGATGGAAATTTCCAAGAAAATCACTTTGACAGGAGATTACTAGTTTTACTGCAGGCCAGATGCAAACTGAAAGATAACTGAATGTGTTGATGCTTTCATCTTGGAGGTGCCAAGTCTACTGCATTTCCCATTTTATTTCTTACTCAAAAGTGGGTCATACTTGACTTTGCTTCTGTAAAAATAACAAGCTGCAGAAAATACATTGGATACTGGAAAATATATTCATAAATTTCCAGATATTAGTTTTTTATGGTTCTATATTCAAATTTTCTCAATAATAAAGAAAAAATAATATTTTGTCATGATAAAAAATGCACTGACCAAAAGATATTGAAACCTATTCCAACTGTATTTAATGGAGCAGGTGCAACTTTTAGCCAAATGAGAAGAACCTAGACAGATCCCAAATCATTTATGTGCATTACTGAATGTATCATGTATTTTCCAGTACTTGCAGAAATAAGTAGGAACATGATCTTTGTTCTTGGAGTGTTCACATGCCTGAGGACACCTAGAAGGAATCTGCTTTTCTTTTTCTTCATCACAGGCAAAACCAACCCAACAGTTGCTTTGGTAGATTGCTTTGACAGATGGATTAAGGTCACCGTGTGATGTTTGTACATGTTCAGCTCCTTCCATGATTTTCGCTTGGCTTCAGCACTCACTTCCACTGTGGGCAGAGAAGCTCCATGCACAGGGATGCATGACGTGAGAGAACATGACAAGAAAAATCACAGCTTTGTTTCCACGGCTCAGCACTCCTTGGGCACCTTAACTTCCACTAAAATTAACCTACATTTGTGTCCATTTGCCAACACAAGGACACGTCTCCTGTCTTCTGTTGCCCTGTCTTGTCATTTACCACAGACATCCCCATGGCAGCTAGCATCTGAGTACTGGGTAAAGAAATAACAGGCTGAAAACAGATAAAAATGAGAACCCTTCATAGCCTTTACAAATAGAGCAAAATAAATTTCTCTGAAATATCTACTGTCATTGTTTGTAACTTTTAGCCTTTAAGTCTTTCCCTATTTTCTTTGACAGTGGTAGTTGATGGTCCATCATGCTGGCACAAGGAATGTGGGCCACAGCTGCCCACACATGAGAAAATGCCATCTCCAGTGCTAATGGAAATGTGGTTTTAAAAGTAACCAATGACTGAATCATCAGATTTAAGATAACCTATCTCTGCCTACCACTATTTTAAATGCCTTGTCACTTACATCTGTGCTCGACAGTTACTCCCTTTCCAAGCCTGGCACTTGGCACAGGCCTCCTCCTGCTGATAATGGCAGGCAGAAGTGTCACTTAAGCCAGTGTTCAGGACTAATTCGGGGGGAGAAAAATGAGAAGAAAGGATGAAAGGTTGCCTTGCACGTTTCTGAGCTCCTTTGTTTCCAGAATCACTCTCTGGCCTCAGAAGTTAAGTCAGCTTTGCAGTGTTCCTTCCCAACAGTGATCTGGCTGAGCAGTTGTGCCTTTTCCGCTATTCATCTGGTGGGGCTTGTTTTCACTATTTATGCCAGGTCACGGATTATGGAAAATTAGGTGCTCCTGAGCTGAGACACACATATATATGCATGCATGTCTAAAAATGGAACTGTTTAGAGCAGCCTCAGTATCTCCTAGATGAACTAATGTATTAGCTTTTGTTGGATTTTGGGAAGTGTTAGGCAGCCTCTGGCTAGAGACTCGTGGCAATTGTTGGGAGGTTAGATAGGTATGGAAAAAACTGTAGGGCTTCAGCAGTGTTCAGAGTCAATATCCTGAGATACTTAGGTTTTATTTAATCTATCTGCACTGTGTTAAGTTTTGTTTGTTTGTTTAATGTATTTAGGTGCGGTCTGGGCAAACAAAGTGATAAATTGGGTTAAGGGTGGAGGGGTTTTTGTGGTTGAACCTGAAATTTTTGCAAAGTGTTCTTTAGTCAAGTGAAGAAATCACTGGCTAACAGCAGAAGACAATTTGCGTATAATGCATGAGTGCAGTTGTTCTTCACCAATCCTTCTAGCCTTTCTATCAACTCTTTTTCCTGCTACTGACAGTTTTAGAGGGAGGGTGAACAAGCTGGCAAAGGGTAATCTGATTTTATATTCTGTTACATTAAAAGGGGAAAGCTCTCAGACAGCATTTGTGAACCTTGTACAGGGTTATTTATAGAAGATTCATCTGTTCCTCAGGGAAACAAAGAAACCTTTTCAACCCTGTCTAAAGTACAGGAATGATCGAAGTTAAAACCTGCCTGAGGGCAAAGAGTGTGTAACATTTCAGAGTTTATCCTTGGACAGGGAGCATGTTGGGTCTCTGCTGTACTCTCTTTGCACCTTGTGCAATCATTTATACTTCTGTGAAATAATTGCAAAATACCACCTTTCGTCTGACTTAGTCTTTGATTGTATTTTACAGGCCTCCACGGAGCTATAGATGATGGTGGCTTCCAAAGAAGAGATTACATCTGAAATCCTCCTGTCGATCACAGACTGTTAAGTATGTTAGAAATGCTGTTGCAGAGTGCTCTGGCAAGCTTGGCAGGTTGTTTTACAGTGGTTTGAGGTTTTGCCTCAGTATCCAACCCCACTCTCTGCCAGAGCTGCCTTCTGCATAGCAAAGCTGGTGGGGGCAATGTGGATTCCTGCCTTAGCAGTTCTGGTGCAAAGATTAGCATTTTAGCAACGGGGAAAACAGGTGGATTTGCTCTAAAATGGCCAACTGAGTAGAAGTATCTGAGGAAAAGCCTGTGATAGACTGTAGGTTGCAGTCTGGTACAACAGCTTCTTCTAGCTGCTCCAAAGCCAGAGGGGCTGTCAGTGAGTCAGTGAGTGTGCATCCTTTCTTTTGTCCTTCCACGCAGCCCCAGGCTGTCATTTTGAGCTTCAGATCCCTTTCTCCACAGGACAGAAAGCAGTAAGCAAATGTAAAGAAAGGCCCTTTCCTCTCCCATTAGCACCAGGAGTTTTCAATGGTGCTCAGTTAAAGGGCAGCAATGTTTTTTCTATATCTCTGCAAGAAAATTCACCAAAGCTTATCTGTCATATCTGACAAATTTGACAAAAGCTGACAAAAAGCTTTCGAAAGCAGCTGCAGTGACCACTAATTCAATCTGCTGTTATTCCTGAAACCAGAGAAGTGGCTAAAATACTCCCAGAGGTAGGTATGCCTTTACCCACGCCAGACCTTGAGATGGCTAAATCAAGGATCTCTTTGCCACACAACAGCCTAACACTTCCCCTGCAACTGCTGCCTAAAACCTCTGAGTGTAATTTTCCAGCTCCTGACTTCATCACCTTTTGGAGAAATTGCCTTGTCTCAACAACCTGGATGGTTTATAGAATCATAGAATATCCTGAGTTGGAAGGGGCCCACAAGGATCATGGAGTCCAGCTCCTGGCCCTGCACAGGACAACCCCCAAATGGTTGTCCCTTATAGGAGCAGCATGAAGTATTCTTCTGTTTCTGGGCTCAGGAAGACTTCCAGTAAGCTATTCATCTGCATATTTGTGACATTGGCCAGCAGCAACACTACAAAAATGAAATCATCTTTGCTGTGATGTCAGGTTTTGAAATAATTGACTGCAGGCTTTGCCTGGCCCATGGGGGATGCGTTCCTCACTTCTGCTGTCAGTGAATCCTCACACTCACATGTGTTTTGGTGCTACCAGGAGGCTCAGCTTGTCTGTTCTCAGTGCTCTGCTTGATGCAAGCAGGGCTGCAGGACCAATATGCTCGATCTCAACAACATAGTCTAAGAACAAATATCCTGCGTGTTACACCAGGGATGTCACGTGGTGCAAAATGTCTATTCTTTTTTATATACCATACCTTCTTGAAAGCCTATTTTGAAGCATTTGGTTTTGTTTCTTTCTATGTATAGATTCTGTCATTTCTGTATTTCTGCAGGTTTAAAGAATACGGCATGGATGTGTCCTTACTGCTGCCCTTACTTTCCTTCTGAAGGAATTCCAGCCACTGATATTGCCAAGACAGAAGGTACATACCAAAACTGAACAGAATGCAAAACATGGGTGTGCAGCCTTGAACACTAACTGCTAAATAATTCCAGAGATGTATCCATGCATGCGAACTAACACTATTAAGATCCCTTTTTAATGACAGGTATAAACAGAAATTCCACCAGCATAATAATGGAAGAATAAATTTTTGTAATTCATCAAGCTCAGATCTAAAAAAGCTCTAAAACACTCTGTCAGTGCCATTGCAAATATTAAGCTCAGACCTAAACTTATGGGAGCTGAATCTTCTTGACCCCCTACATTGGCTTTGACTGGATAAAGGACATAGAAAATACCTCATGACTGTGCTTCATCAGAAGTATAGTACTTCATGGTTATACGGAGGTTCTGAGTTCATGGAAATCAGACAGCCAACAGCAGCAACCATATCAAACCCAAATTTTTCCTTAATGAATCTGTAAGAAAGTTTTGCTTGAGACTTCACTGAGGTCAGAATCAGGCCCTCACATTGGAATATTTTTCAGTTTTAGCACAGTTGGTCTAGATTTTCATCACAAAAAACAAGCCAGATGTGATCTGGGATGGTCCGCCTCCCCAAACTATTTTCCCTTTTGCCTTCCAGATTTAATTCAAAAATATTAAGAGCCGATGTAATGGACAAATAAATTCACCACAAAATAATAATTATTTCACCCAAATGGACTTTACTTTTTTAAGCTGAATGTTATTATTATATAACATATTAGTGCAATACAGAACCAGTAATAAAATGCTTGAGGAACTGAGCCAGTAGTTGAAGGACTAGGTATATGTGGCTTCCCCAGGTGTAGCCACAATGTTATAATAAGGTTTGAACTAGAAAATATTGAGTGATGATTTAGCATGGATGAGTCATGGTATAAAACATAACAAGCTGCTGCTTCTCACTGCTTAGGTAAGTCTGAGTAAAATAAGACCTCATTTAAGAACTTATGAAAAATACGTAGAAAAATATGGACCTATACAGAAGCTTGGAGATGCTGTAACAAGGCAGACCTCAGTGCTGAAGACATTGTAAAAGCACTTTTAAATTTGTTATCCCAACATAGTAAATTCAACTTGGTAGAAGAATTCCTTGTTCACTTTGTTCTGTTTTAATTGGACTTGTTTCTGTCTCATGTAATTCAACATGAATCCTTTACTAGTACTTTTAAATTAGAATACTCAAATAGTACTGGAGATGGATGCTATTTTTTGTGTATGACTACAAAATAATACATTTTACTGGCATTTAGTAGTTTGATAGAATTTAGCTCCACATGACCTGTTTTCTACAAACAGCCATATTTTGAAAAGTCAGTAGTTTTTGCTGTTTTTCTTGGGGAAGAATTATGTTTACTTTCAAATAACACTCCTTGGAAATGTTGAATAAGACTGACCATAATCTAAATGTAATTGACCCTCTCCTAAGAATTGGTTCTTCAGAAATAATTTTGAATTAGGAAGATTGGCAGCTCTTCTTATGAACATATTTATAGTATATAGAAAGAATATATATATTTTAAAAATATATGTGTGTTGTATGTCAGAAGTTCAAATTCTTTGTTCCTTTCATTTTCTTTCAGAGCAATGTTAGAGAATTCAATTAAGTATGTAGCCATTCTAAAATTACTCAGGTCTTGAAGTTCAATTGCCTTTAGTTTTGTCCATTAATGATAAGAAGCAATTTTGATATCATTATTGAAATGTTTTTATTGATGAACTTAAAGTCCCTATACTCTTTGCTGTGTAAATTCCTAAGTGACATGTTATTCAGGTTGCTGAAGACAGACCTATCTCCTTATCAGTTACTGTTCTGATGCTCAGAAAAACTTGAGCATTTATCCACAAACATTTGAAAATTGCACTGACCTGAAAAATTGTCTCCATCATGCAACAATACCATTTTTCTGCACTGAAAAATGAGTAAGAATCCTTTGCTAAGAGGTGTTGATATTCAGTGAGCACTCCTGAGAATTGGTAGTTTGGTCACGCCTGCTCCAAGAATATCGCAGCAATTAAATGATGCTTTTAGAAAATGCCTGTAGTGGTAGTGTTCAGTATTTTCATGTTCTTCTCTAAGGTCATGGATAACCATAACATAACTTGAGTGCTTTTCTGGATCAATATCCTGACATGCTGGCACAGTTCTGTGGAGCATCCATTAGCAAGGCTGACCTCTTGCCAGAGTAGCATATATCAAGTGCCTGTTACACACCCATGCTGCAGGTCTGGCATGGTAAAAGAAGATCCTTATGGTGTCTGGCCAAGGAAATCTCAATACATCTTTTATGGTTTGTAGTACCAAAAATGTATCAGTTACTCAGCACCCACTAAAAACATACTATTTCTTATTCCCAGATCCTCTTTTCCTTATTGCCAGTGCAAAGTCGATGAGGGTGAGATAATGGGCCATGTCTCATGCACCACAGATCAGAAGGGACAGCAGTAGTAATGTACATAAACATACTATTTTACTGAATTTGCACATTAAACAGATTAATTCTAGCAACCATTGCTGATAGGAAATAATAGACAAAGAGAAAATATATTAATTGTTTAACTGTTTTTGACAGCAGAGGACAAACATACCTATATTTGTTCCCCCTCCCCATCTCTCACAGACAAGTATGTATGCACAAAATATTTAAAATTTTAGCACTCCTATCATTGTCAGTGCTGGTTGGGCCACTGAAAATGTGTAGTAAGTCTTATGATGGATACACCAGTTACTTGCAGCCAAGTCTAAGAGCATTATTAGGTTCAGTGACTTGCCTGATTTTAAATCCAGCATGTGCTATTTCTATTACCCTAACTCAGATTTGTGCAGCATTTCCTGTGTATTCTTGTCTGGGTCTTGAAGTTATAATTTGAAAACTGCTTATGTGGTCTTACATAGGAGTCTGTCATAGCAGGAGGGTTAATTTTTTTATCTGAGTTTTGATAACTTCACATAAATGGCTTTATTCTGAAGGTCCATGGAGGCTGTGAGGTCTTACTGTGACTCTGTAGGTTTGAGGTCAGCAGGGTGTAGACTTGGATCTCAACAAACGTAATTTACTTCTCTGATCATTATTTGCCATGGCACTTTAGACTGACTCTCACATCTCACAGAAGAGGTGTTTTAGAGAGGTTACAGACTCAAGGACCTGTAGACAAATCACCCAGCCCTCCCATTTCCCGCAGTGAGTGGGACAGGGGGAACATGCTCTGTTCCCTTTTACACTGCAGGTTAGTTCTCACCACTTTTACCACGATCATATCAGAGACAGAACGCAGAGTAAATTAAAGGAAACATTCACACAGAGCATATCCAGTTTGCACCTTTATATGAGTTGATGCTTTAATGTATACAGTATACAGATACACTGGCTTTTACAGCAGCCTCTCCTATTTGTTTGCAGCTCCATTCCAGGAGCAGGCCATTCTTGTGTATATTGATGATGACAATGCCATGCTGGAGGTAGATGACAAACAACAGCATTTGAGATGCAACGGGACCAAACAAATTGGAACAAATTCCCCCTCAAAATACTATTGGGTATACTACCTACTGCCAAGGGCTGCACATAAGTTTCCATTTACAGTGCAAGATGAGACTTAAAATGAGCAAAGTTGGTTAAATGAAAGCTGTTTTGAAAGGACAGCAAGAAGTGAATATTCTGTTTATAATACGAAAAAATTGAACCCTGTTCAAGAGAATGGAACCTTTTAACTAACCTCTCTTCTTACTGTCTAAGTTTAAAAAAGCATGTCCATTTTTTTTACATGTACAGTATAACATACTATCTTGCAAAGATGCACTTGACCTCTAAGAAATTAAAATTCATGTTCATGCATTGAAGAATAGTGATTAAAGTGGCTGTACTCACATAGTAACATGTTAACAAGGAAACTGCCCTCTAGACTTAAGATTTTGGAATCAGAATGTCGCTCCTTTATGGGAAGAAAAAGGTTCAACGTGACATGTGCCTGGAAAGTTGCTTTCCTTTTCTTTGAGAACTGCCCTCGGGAAAGAAAACTCCTCAGTCAGAAAGATGGACAGTGTTGCTCCAAAGGGCGTGGTATGGTGGGAATATTTGAGTAAGTAAAAAAACATCTAGTCTGCCAGAGCAAAGTAGCCTAAAACATAGGGAAAAAATTATTTGATTAATGGCTTCCTAGACATCTAAAAAACTTTTTATATGTATGAAATAAGCTGTAGGACTGTTGTCCTTAGTTTTGTCTGTGGCTGCCAGTGTTTGCAGAGATACACCTGGAAAGAGCAAAAAAGATGTCCTTCCCCTCGCACATGGCACCTTCTGACCCCTCTGCAGTTACACAGCTTTGCCTCTTTCTCCTTCTGCTCACATCCATCTTTGACTTCTCCCACAGAACAAATCTCTGCGTTTTTCATATTGGCAAGTAGGTGTGCTGTTCTTGCCACCAGCATTGTCAAGAAAGCAACCAGAATAATAGGTGTAAAATTTTTTTTGTACAAAGTTGTACAATAGTTGTGCAAAGTGCAAAAAAACTTGTGCAAAAAAAGTTGTGCAAAAAAAATGTGCCTTCTGAGTGGCAGTTTACCCCTGCGAACAGCAGAAGTTTATGAGCAGTTCTAAAAGTTTTCATTGTTGAGATTTCATTTCACAAACACATTTTATCACAAGGAATAAAAAGTTGGAAGGGCCATTGGTTTCATTTCATCTAAAAAGTCTGATTTAAAATGCTCTCCTTCAAATAAATGTGTTTCATAAACTTCAGCTGCCTGATCTCTCTTTACATGTTGTTTATGTGAATGGCAAAAACTACGTAAGATTTACAAGGTTGGTGCCATGCTCTATATTGCTCCATGGTGCACCAGTTGTCAGCTCCAAGGTCACAGCTTTATTAAAGGACCAAGATTTACAATAACATTAACAAGAACATGAATTCCTTCACAGACACCTTCCTGTAGTTTACTTCCCTGAAGTCACCGGCACAATTTCTCCCCCTGCCAAAGCTACTAATCGATAAATACTGCAGTCTCCTGAACAAAGTTCAAATGGATCTATCATGTTGCTTTAGTAATAAATCTTTGCTTTTGTTTAACACCTGCCTTCAAAAGACATAACCTTCTTTACCTGCAGTAATTAAACCTCCTAAGAGCCTTATTTGGTGATTAAAACCTGCTTCCTTGTTAAAGATTGAGAAACGGAGGTGTAAGGCCATGCTTTGCTGAAGTCATACAAGAAGAGTAAAAAGACTTGGAAGCCCATCTCTGCCAGCTTGCCGTGTGCTGAGGCTGAAGGCCGTGCTGCTGGTACCCCAATGGTAGCTGTGTAGCATCTGAACTGATGATACTGGCTTCTGTAATGCTTCCTTTTTGTGTACCATCATGGCCAGGCTAGGGTGCACCTGAAGCTGATATACAGCTGTGGTGTCATCCTCACTGACACAAACACATACAGGAAGCCCTCTGCAGGCTATTTACCACTTAAGGTGTAGTTCTGTGTCTTCCTCTGGCTGTCCCTGCAGTGCTGATGAGGCTACTCATCAGTAGTATGAGTAACTGGGTGCTGATGAGATTACTGCCACCAACTGCTGCTAATCACCCATCATGCCTACTCAGATTGACTGGTCTGGCTTCCTGCTTCATTCCACGGAAGATAATCACTTTAAATAGTTGGGGGTTTTGGCAGCCTATGAACAGCCCAGACAACCCTTAGCACCAGTGATGAGAGCAGGATAGCAGTAACCTCCTGAGCTAGCACAGCCACATCTTACCAGAGGACATCTTACTATAGCACCTCAAATCCCAGGCCTGTCTTTCCCTGGGAGATCCCTGACCAGGGGGTTCTGCCTTTTCCACTGGATTTTCTCACAACCTGAAGCATAGGCAGCAGATATCCCAGCCCAGGCAACTTAATTCACTTTGGGCCCAAGGCTTTGGAAGTGCTTCTCTTTAGAGTTTCAGAAAGCTTGGTACTTAGGCATGCAAATTTTGTCTCCATGTGGTCTAAAAAGAAGGTATTTAGGGCAGTCATTGGCTTTTATTCTGCTGTCTCTGCTTTTGCTTAACAAGATACTAACATTAATAGGTAATAGTAATTGTGACAGATACTGAGCAAGAACACAGAGACAGCATCCTTCACAGAATTACAGGATGGTTCATCTCTCATCTTCACCTGGAGACCTTAGCTTCAGCTTCACTCCCTGCAGTTCCCTCTCCCCTCCAAACCATGAGCCCAGATGGTGTTGTGGGCACTGCCTCTTGATGCTGATCACTAGCATCTGATGGATGTCTAAAGCATTTAGGCTTTCGTTTGGTTTTGAAATGCTGGAGTCTGAAACCATATGTGAACCACAGCTCTTAATGTTTTGCACTCTCTCCTTCCTAAAGGTCTAACCCCAGGCTACAGAGAGAGGGGATCTCCCCACCAAGTGATCTCTGAACATCCAGCTACGGTACCGCTGCAGTCAAGGAGACAGGGGAAACCAAGATGAAGGGTCCATTTTCTCTCAGCCCTGGCACCGGGAGAGGTTGCCCAGAGAAGTTGCGGATGCTCCATTCCTGGAAGTGTTCAAGCCCAGGTTTGCATGGAGCTCTGAGCAACCTGGACTAGTGAAAGGTGTCCCTGCCCAGGGCAGCGTGGATGAAACTAGATGATCTTTAAGGTCCATTCCAAACCATTCTATAATGTCTGAGCAAAAAAGATCAGGCCTAGTATGAATCTTAGATTTATTATGATTACAACCTTCACAAATTAATATAATTGATAGACTCTCTACAAATCTGTTTCTTTTTAAAGCATTTTCAACATTTTGGTTTTTGTTTATATGCCAAGAGTCATGTCCAAATGAGGTCAGTGCTAGATGTGCTGAACAGGTCCAAAGCCTTCTCTACCTGGAGGAATCTGTTGGCATCACTATACCATTAGATTGATATTCTTGAAAGTCCTTATTCTGGAAGAAAAGTGCACAGTCATACCACTGAATTAAGATTTTTTTTTTTTGGTCAGAATCATTCAGAAGGCTGAAAACCTTCCCCAACTCTCAGTAATACCACTAAAACTACTCCATAAAATCACCGCTAGTGCTAGTGTCAGAACTCCAGCATCAGTTAGGTTGGAGAAGACCTCTGAGATCATCAAATCCAACCTATGAACAAACACCACGTCAGCTAGACCATGGCACTAAGTGCCATCTCCCATCTTTCCTCAAATGCCCCTAGGTATGCTGATGCCACCACCTCCCTGGGAAGCCTAACCCAGTGTTTAATCACCCTGAAGAAATTCCTTCTGATGTCCAACCTAAACCTCCTCTGGCACAGCTTGCGGCTAATTCCTCTTGTCCTGTCCGTTGTTACCTGGGAGAAGAGGCCGATCTCCACCTGGCCACACCCTCCTTTCAGATAAGGGCTCCCCTGAGCCTCCTTTTCTCCAGGATAAACAACCCCAGCTTTCTCAGCCGCTCCTCATNCTCAGCCGCTCCTCATCAGACCTGTGCTCCAGACCCTTCGCCAGCTCCGTTGCCCTTCTCTGGACTCTCTCCAGCACCTCAATGTCCTTCCTGGATTGAGGGGCCCAGAACGGAACACAGGATTGGAGGTGCGGCCTGACCGGTGCCGAGTACAGGGGGACTGGGTGATTCGCTCTAGAAATAACCCAGAGTACGAGCGCTGTCTCTGTGCAGGGCTGTGACCGCTGTCACTGTGCGGGTTTGTGAGCGCTGTCACCATGCAGGGCTGTGAGCGCTGTCACCGTGCAGGGTTGTGACCGCTGTCACCGTGCGGGTTTGTGAGCGCTGTCACCATGCAGGGCTGTGAGCGCTGTCACCGTGCAGGGTTGTGACCGCTGTCACCGTGCGGGTTTGTGAGCGCTGTCACCATGCAGGGCTGTGAGCGCTGTCACCGTGCAGGGTTGTGACCGCTGTCACCGTGCGGGTTTGTGAGCGCTGTCACCATGCAGGGCTGTGAGCGCTGTCACCGTGCAGGGTTGTGACCGCTGTCACCGTGCGGGTTTGTGAGCGCTGTCACCATGCAGGGCTGTGAGCGCTGTCACCGTGCAGGGTTGTGACCGCTGTCACCGTGCGGGTTTGTGAGCGCTGTCACCATGCAGGGCTGTGAGCGCTGTCACCGTGCAGGGTTGTGACCGCTGTCACCGTGCGGGTTTGTGAGCGCTGTCACCATGCAGGGCTGTGAGCGCTGTCACCGTGCAGGGTTGTGACCGCTGTCACCGTGCGGGTTTGTGAGCGCTGTCACCATGCAGGGCTGTGAGCGCTGTCACCGTGCAGGGCTGTGAGCGCTGTCTCTGTGCAGGGTTGTGAGCGCTGTCACTGTGCAGGGCTGTGAGCGCTGTCTCTGTGTGGGTTTGTGAGCGCTGTCACCGTGCAGGGCTGTGAGCGCTGTCACCGTGCAGGGCTGTGAGCGCTGTCTCCATGCAGGGCTGTGAGCGCTGTCACTGTGCAGGGCTGTGAGCGCTGTCTCTGTGCAGGGCTGTGAGCGCTGTTGTTCCGCCGAAGGGCCGCGGGCGGGCGGCGGGGCGGGCGCAGCGCGATGGGCGGAGCGGGGAAGCCTCACGGACAGGGCGGAGCGGGGGCCGTGTCGTAGCAGCCCCGGCGGGCCGGGAGGCGATCGCCATGGAAACCCCGGCCCCGCCCCTGCCCCCCCGGGTGCCGCCGGGAGCGCGGCCGGAGCTGCCGGGTCCCTCCTCCCCGGGCAGCGCCAGGTAAAGCGCGGGGCGGGGGCTGCCCCGGGCCGGGCGGGAGG
>VZRO01005547.1:0-31478 GCA_013397915.1 Daphoenositta chrysoptera | reverse complement strand
GATCCGCTCCCGGACCTCCGGCGGCACCCCCCGGGAGCGGAGTGGGGCCGGGCTCTCCTCAGCCCGCCAGGGCGGGGCTTGTTCGTCGTCCCCGATCCCGACGGAGAGGCCCTTACGTGTTGCCATGGCCGAGGGGGCCGCGGCGGCCCCGGCGTGCTTCAGCGAGGATGATTTTTACTGCCCGGTGTGCCAGGAGGTGTTCAAAACGCCCGTGAGGACCGCCAACTGCCAGCACGTGTGGGTATCCCGACCCCCCGCCCCTTCCCAAGCCTTTTCCTCGGCTCCTGCGGCTCTCCGCCTTGTGCTCCTCTGCTCCCCCTGCTCCTGGTGCACAGACCCTCGGCCTGGAGCTGCTGGCGGTGAGGATGCGAACCCAATGCTGCCCCAGCCTCCCCTCGCCTCTTTTCTTTTGTAGCCGACGAGGAGCGGTCATTTAGGAGAAGCCCCCCTCCCTCCCCAGCCCCGGGTGTCTGCTCGGCGGTGGGGAAGTTTTGCTGTGCTGTCTGACCTAACTCGCGGTTTCTAACTTCATGCTTTTCCCCGTTCCTTTTCGAACAAGGACGATAGTGTTGAATTTTTCTCTCTTTTCAGTTCATCTATTCAGCATTTTTTTTCCACAGGGACGTTTGATTACAACGTGCTACTTTGTAGAAAAGCAAAATAGCTTTGGCAGCTCATGCGAAAGGAAAGAGAGCTGCAAAAGCTGGTGAACTTAGGTCTCTGGAAACGCGTGCTGAATGAAGCTTTGCAGTGGTTTTGGCTCTGCTTAAGGACAATAAGGAGTTACTCTGATAAGATTGTCCAAAATCACGTGCTTGCTGCACCATTTAATACCTCATTAGTGATCAATCTGGTGTGCAGCTCGGTAATACTAGTCAATAAATAATAAGAGTTTTACCTAGAGTGCATTGCCAAGCTCCCCTGATTTCCATATACTTCATCGTAAGCACCATTATTTCATGTTTCTTTTAAATGTCAAACTTTGTATTCGGTAAACTATTACTCTGATATGTTTTTTTTTTTGGTTTGTTTTTTTTTTTTTTGCCTAATAATCATCCAGCTCTCTTCAAGGACAAAGTATTTAACTCTGTATATTTTGCTAACCTGTGTTTGTGGTAACTTTTCAATTTAGGTTTTGCAGGAAGTGCTTCTTGACAGCTATAAGAGAAAGTGGAACACATTGTCCTCTCTGCCGGGGGAGCGTGACTAAAAAAGAAAGAACGTATCCCAAAAGGGCTCTAGATGTTGAAAACAGTATGAAGAAAGCTTCTGGGGGCTGTAGATGCTGTGAGAAGCAGGTAGAGTAAAACTTTAAAAAAAAAGTTGAATAAATTTCTCGTGTTTTTGTCCAGACACGCCTTTACTGTGTGTCACTCTTGTCTTGGAGCTGAAGAGCCTATAGCAGTTACCTTAGCGTGGCTTGTGCATGTACTGGGCATGCTGTGCCTGCTAGTTGTACCTAACAGGTGTAAACTGAAAGAGCATCTTGAATTGTCAATAAAGGCATTTTAAGTGGAGTGCCAGTTTTTCCTGAAAAAGCTGGAAAAGATTGGATATAGCTATAAAACTGGCAAAAGGAAAGTTGAGGAGCTGAACATGAAAATTGCAGATATATGGAAAACCTCAGAAACTTTCAGTATGGAAATGAAACTGCTTCGAGCTGCCATAAAATTTAATTTAAAACCAAAAAAATGTGAGTTGATTACTTGCAGTGCCCGCATGATCAATCATATGTAATTTCCTCCTTGCCCATCAGTCTTTCTACATTCCCTTCATTTCCTTTCTAAAAGGGTCATTATTTTTGGAACACTGGGTGAAATCTTGAGCCTCACTGAAACCAAGAGTAATGCCTCTTTTGATATAAACGGATGCAGGATTTCAGCCATGCTTTTTGTTTATAACAAAATGCATAAAATCCAGGTAGTCTTTATGATGGTTTCATTTCACTTGGGACTTCTGCCAGTGTGACAATCAGCACTAATAGAAACCTCAGCTGCTTGCTTTGTTCTACATGATTCATTAGGATGAAAAGTGGGGAGAAAGAAACTGATAGCAAGTTGGTAAACTGGAAGGAAGAACCAAACAGAATAACTCTAATGGAATTTAGGCACAGGCATGTGAGATATAATCTTTTTCAGCCTCCAGACCTGTGAACACCTTCTTACAGTGCTGTTGGACCTGAAATTCAGATTTAGGGCATGTCCAACACAGCTCTCTTCTGAGAAATCTAAGCAACTCGTTCTCTTAATTTGAATTAAAGGTGAATAGGCAGCCTTAAGTTGGTGATCATTCACCTTTTTTTTCCCCTCCTCTCTCAATGAGAAAAGGAACACACCTAATGCAGAAAGAAAATGTTTCTCTGCGTGAGGTAACAGCATGCCAGAGAAGACTGAAGGAGCAGTGGTGCTTATCCCATCCTCATGGCCACTCTCTGTTATAGCTCATCAGCCATTGATCCTGGATCTGGGAGGTGTAGTTCCAGTGACTTTGTTTCAGTTAAACAGTGTTTACTTGCATCTTTCATCCGTGAGAGAGCTCTCAGATGTCCAGCAGTTTGAGTGGCAGTGTTCTTCAGTCTCACAGAGTG
This sequence comes from Daphoenositta chrysoptera, assembly GCA_013397915.1. Classification (NCBI taxonomy): domain Eukaryota; kingdom Metazoa; phylum Chordata; class Aves; order Passeriformes; genus Daphoenositta; species Daphoenositta chrysoptera. Next base: position 28,891 of record VZRO01005547.1, on the reverse strand, counting down.
ATACTGGCTCTGAGGAGAGAGGAATCGGAGATGTCCTGTTGGTAAACAAAGTGTTCATGCTCAGAAGGGAGACACAGGTTCTGGTTTCTGCTGCATATGATGTCTATATAATTCCTGCATGCATTGCTTTCTGTTGGCAGAACTCTCTCTTCCTTCTATCCATGGATTATTCAGTATGATTTCAGTAATTTGGCATTTTATTTTCAGGTTAGATTTTCATGGATGAGACAGCATTATAAAACGTGTAAGAAGTATCAGGATGAATATGGTGTTTCTTCAATTATTCCAAACTTACAGATTTCCCAAGATGCAACAGGGAACAGGTAACCAGGGTGTTCTGTGTATAACAGTGCATCTTCTTTTCCCCTGCCCCTCACCCCATGGGAAGTATTTTTTTCCAGGGCATTCCTTCTTTGTGCAATAATTATTGTCCATATTTTTGTGCTTCAAAATATGAGTTTTTCCAGGTCTTTTTCTTTACTCTTAGCAGACAGAAGAAAAGCTTTCTGCATGATGGCTTTGAAATGTCTTCTAGAGACTTTCCTAGAAAGTATTTAATATTTGTAGCTTGCTTTCCTTGCCTTGACAGCATTTGAGCAGCTTTCTTTGTAACATATTTCATAACGTTTACCTCTGGAGAAGTTCCTGTGTATTTTTATTCCCCCTCCCCTTTCCTGGGTTTGTTTTAGTGTGTATCCTGTTTCAAAACATTACTATGCAAGCTTTTGCTTTGTGATTGAATTTATTTTGAACAGCTCTCTTATGAAATATATAAGGAACTCCAGTATTTTACACACCATAAAATCAAATGACTCTTGCCATTTGCTTTCAGCTAGTAAAGCTAACCTTTTTTTTTCATACATTCTCACTGATGGTAGGAGTTGGGGATTTTTGGTTATTTTTGAAAAGCTTTTTATGTGTTCATTTCACAGAGCTTTATTATATGTATCCTGTCTTTTATTTTATTTTGCCATTGATTTTCTATTTTTAGCAGTCTGAACTACTCTGGTTTTCAACCCATCAGTCTATTGAAAGTTGAAGTTGTTACTGGAATTAGCTGTAGCAATGTTTCACCAAAGTGTCTGGATATTCTGATATCACTATTCATGCAGTATGCCACAGTAGAATACCTGTGATTATAATATCACTAAGTATAAAAAAATTTACCATTACCATATTTGTGACTGTAAATACTCAGGTTCTTAGCATGTCTGTACAGTTTTTTCTGGCTTAGCTAGAGGTGCATATACGGTCAAATTTACTTTCTACAATGTTCTTCTGCTTTACTCTTACTTTAGGAAAAAAGTTTATTTTGTGCTCAGCATAAGAAAACTTACCTTGCTGTAGTTGAAAGTTGCAAATTATTTGTGTGAATACATGGCAGTTAAAGGCCTATTTACACCTTCCTAGTCAAAAAACTTAAAAAATGATGCCTGTCTTACATTCATATAGTTCATAATGCTTTCGCCTGCATTGCCATTCTTATTGACTAAATGTTTCTTGTATTATATGCCATTTTACTGTAAAGTTGTGTAGTATGCCACCAAGCATCACCATAGTAATTCAATTATCCAGAGACGTCCCAGTTGACTGGAAATTAGCAAATGTAATGCCTATCTACAAGAAAAATGAGAAGGATAATCCAGGGAACTACAGACCTGTTGGACTGACCTTCGTGTATCGGGGAAGGTCGTGGAGCAGATCATCCTTAGTGCCATCCCGTGCCGTGTGCAAGACTACCAGGGCATCAGGCCCAGCCAGCATGGGTTTACAAAAGTCAGGTCCTGGTTGACCAAACTGAACTCCTATGACAAAGTGGCCCTCTTAATAGATGAGGGAAAGACTATGGATGTTGTCTATCTAGACTTCAGGAAAGCATTTGACACCATCTCCCACTGTGTTCTGGAGAAGCTGGCAGGCTCTGGCTTGGACAGATGTGCTCTTCAGTGGGTGAAAAAACTGTCTGGGTGGCCAGGCCCAGAGAGAGGTGGTGAATGGAATTACATCCAGTTAGCACCTGGTCACCAGTGGTGTTCCCCAAGGTTCGTTTGGGGCCACTCCTGTTTAACACCTTCATTGATGATTTGGATGAGGGCATTGAGTGCTCCCTCAGTGAGTTTGCAGATGATACCAAGATGTGTGGGAGTGTTGATCTGCTGGAGGGCAGGAAGGCTCTGCAGAGGGATCTGGGCAGGCTGCAGTAATGGGCTGAGGCCAACTATATGAGGTTCTACAAGGTGAAGTGCCAGGTCCTGCACTTTGGTCACAGCAACCCCAGGCAGTGTCACAGGCTGGGGGAAGAGTGGCTGGGAAAAGCTGCACGATGATAAGGGACCTGGGGGTGTTGGTTGACAGTGGTTGAGCCATGACCCTGCAGTGTGCCCAGGTGGCTGAGAAGACCAGTGGCATCCTGGCCTGCATCAGAAGTAGTGGGGGCAGCAGGACCAGGGCAGGGATTGTCCCCCTGTACTCGGCACTGGTGAGGCCACACCTCAAATCCTGTGTTCACTTCTGGGCCCCTCAGTCCAAGAAGGACATTGAAGTGCTTGAACGAGTTCAGCGAAGGGAAGTGGAGCTGGTGAAGGGTCTGGAGCATAAGGCCTGTGAGGAGTGGCTGAGGGAGCTGGGGTTGTTTATCCTGGAGAAAAAGAGGCTCAGGGAAGACCTCATTGCTACAGTTACCTGAGAGGAGGCTGTAGTGAGGTGAGGGTCAGTCTTTTCTGCCATGTCTTGAAGTGAAAGAACGAGGTAGAATGGCCTTAAGTTGCACGAGGGGAAGTTCAGATTACATAATAGAAATTTTTTTTTTTACTGAGAGAGTGGTTATGCATTGGAATAAATTGCTCAAGGTGGTGGTGGAGTCACTGTTTTTGGAGGTGTTCAGGAGGTATCTGGATGTGACTCTTGGGGATATGGATTAGAGGTGATTATGAGGGTGCTGGTTGACAGCTGGACAGATGATCTTGAAGGTTTCTTTCAACCTCGGTGATTCTGTAAATACTGAGACGTACCTTGATCCAAAGGAAAAGTTGTGAGGATTAGGATATGTGCCAGTGTATGTTGCCTTGAAATTCATGGGACTTGATACATTCGCCCCCCACCTGTTAAACTTTTAAAAACGTTGATAGTGGAGTAAAATAATCTCAATTTTTATTGGGTTTTTTTTTCCTTCATTTAAAGTAGCAGAAGTGATGCAATATCTGATACTGGCGAGAGGGCTAATAATCAAATACTTCAAGGAGAAACAAGGTAGGTTGCTTACTTGTCTGTAGTTGTTATTAAAATAGATTCCGACAGTCACAGTACAAACTTCTGCTAACTCAAAAAACAAGACAAACACAAAAAATCCACACAAAACCACCAGGAGCTGTATTTATAGAATCCTGTAGTTTCTTGTACATTTGTATTAATATGTTAGAATTTGGATTTTTTAGTACTTTCCTGAAGGATTTGTGCTAAAAGATGTTACTAGAAAGCAAAACCAGGGTGTAGCTGCAGTGGGAACAAAAGAAGCCCAAGTCTCAGAAGAGTGCATTTAGGCATACCAATAGTAAATGTACTTCAAAATTGCAATTTGGTAGTAGCACTGGGGCTCCTTTAGGTCTGCTAATATGTCAGTGGGAGTATGGGGTTTTTTCTTGTTATCACAGGAAAGGAAAACAATGATGGGATAGCTCCATTCATATGCTTTCTTAACACTACTTCTGAAACTCTCTTTTCTGTTTAATACTGTTGTATTTCTGTTTATAGTGGACATCCAACCTTCAAATGCCCCCTGTGTCAGGAAGCCAATTTCACCAGACAGCGCTTGCTGGATCACTGTAATAATAGACATCTTTATCAGATCGTTCCTGTGGTAAGTAGAGTTGCTTATGTATGTTTCTTAAGATACTTCCATTGTAATTATGTGGACAATTTTAAATGTGCAGTTGCTACTCTATATCTGTAACAATCACTGTGGTTTGAGAGTCAATATACTTCATGCAGTGCATTTAAATTGAAGAGTGACTTTGATGTGAAAACATTTTGTGTCCAGCCTGCTTATTCTAAGGCATTTCTGACTTAGCTGTCTCATTTATCTTGATGTGAAACAGGCTCAGTTTTTGAGCCTGATGCTTAACTCTTCTTTATTTAGTAGTTCAGGTCTGTTTCTATAGAATCCCGTTGGTAACGTAACTGTTGTTTCATGTGAAACCTACAGTTACTTGAAAAGTAATCCAAGGTAACCAAAGGGTCTGAAGGAGAAAAATCTGTTTGGTTTTCTGTATTTTCATCTGTATAGGGTGTGTTATTTTTTCTTTTGGTTTACTTGATCATCTCAATTGTATGAAAATTCTCCCAAAAAAAAAGCAGGATGCAATAATCACTTTATTTTCTAAATTGACTCAGACAGATATGATTACCTTCCACTCCTAAGAGAAACACTTTAGAAATCTACTGAGTTGAAATGTAGTTTTTGAATGTTACACAATTGAGGAAAAGTATGCTTAGAAGTATGATTTGATGTTAATATCTTACTGTAGTTTGGTAGTGGATGAGTAATAGACTAGTTACTCCTGTAAAACATGTCTTTAATGCATTCTGTATTGCCAATAACTTTTTTTTTTTCATTCTGTCTCTTCCCTTCCCCCTCCAAATTCAGATCTGTCCTATTTGTGTATCTCTTCCTTGGGCAAATACTAACCAGGTTACTAGAAATCTTGTTAGCCATCTAAATCTAAGACACCGGTTTGACTACGGAGAATTTGTGGTAAGCTTTTTCTTCTTTGATGTCTGGAGGAATAAATGGTAACTTTTTTTCTAAAAATCAAAATGCCAGATAAAAATATTGGCCTAAACTTGTGCTCTGGACATGGCTGTGTTCCTGTTCTGTATGGAACTCAGAAGCAGACCTGTCTGTTCTTAAACTTTGTTATCAACATGATAACAACTGGGAATAGGTGTTGTCAGTAGTTACACTGCTCCAAGCTGATGAGTTAAGTCTTTGACTTAGTGTTTTCAATCTGAACTATTTATTACTTCTACTCTGTTTATTAGAACAGTTTATTACTGCTGTTTCTGGGGGAAATAGAATAGATGCTACTCTGTTTTATTGACATTATTGACCTTTTAATGCAGAAATAGCTAAATTATATTCTTAAGACTCAAACTGCAGCTTGACTAGCTGGTATTGCTGCTACAGCCTCTCTTCCAGTATGTTGTGAGAGAGACTGAAAAAGAGATGTGTCATTTAATCAATGTTCAGGTTGCCTCTTTTCAGGTTGCTTTTTTCCTCTTTGAGTAAATGAACTTGAAGTAGATGCAGAACTACATACACAGTTGTTGTCAGTGGCTGATTCATAAGTCAAGCCAATCATTTGGGTTCTGCATGTGGGATCAGAGAGCTGGAGAGTTTGTGGTAGTTTCTACAGAGTTTGACAGGCTTTGGGGTGTGCTGCTTATGCTTTGTGTGGGACAAGGATAGTATTTGAGTCACAGGCAGCCTCACTGGTTCAGGATGGGAGAGGTAATATATATTGTCCTTTGAGTTGAGTGGGCTGTGATAAGGGCCTGGAGAGCTAGGGTTTGATACAGGGGATTGGCCTCTTCACCGTGAGTGCATGTTTGATGACATAAAACTGGTAACAGGAATTCTGATTTCGGGAAACTGCCAGAATTGCACGTAAAAGATGCATTACTCTGTCATATTAAGAACCTGGAAGATATTTCTGCAAAAGTAGGAGATTTTTTCTGTTCTGTGTTTGCTTTTCTCATTTTAAGCAGTGTATTCTCAACAATCTATGATTACTGTTGTCTGGGGATCCCGTTTTGGTTTTATTAATGGAGGATGTTAAGGCTGGTTAGAAGCCCTGTTAAAAGAATTGTGTGACACAGTCAGCTTTCCTGAGCTGGCTGTTCCATAATGTAATTGAGCCAGGGAGAGAAGATGGACTCTTCTGCTTAATGAGCCTTGTCCCACTCAACTGGTTCTTCTCCTGTCTCATGTGTCTCTTGGTACTTGGTTCAATAAAAGATTCTGTGCTATATAAACAATTATCTAGTAGCATAAAAAGTCTTTGTTTAGGTGCCATTTCCTATGTAAAAATGTAGCATATGAATGATTAAACTAATGACTGCTACATCTTGAGTATTTGTCCATTTTGATGATGTTTTCATTTTGTTTAGAATCTTCAGCTTGATGAAGAAGCCCAATACCAAACTGCAGTTCAAGAATCCTGTCACGTGAACTTTTAAAGTAGAGCCCCCTTCATCTTCATACTGATTATCTGGGAGAAAGATTACTTTATTCTGTTGGCAATCTGAAGGGTATATTAATAAAAATGTTGTTCAGTAACCACTTTCCAGGCTAAGCTTCTTTTCACACTCATAAGGACTTCTGATAAATGATTTTGCTGAAACTCAAGTTTGACATCTTTACTGAGATCTGCCCCTGTGGAATTAGGGACGTTTTTGGAACTTCTCACTCTTGTCTTGATTTTCTGTAACTTTTACTACTCTGTTAATTACATGTTCATATGAATATGATTAATGTAGGATGTTCTAATTCACCAAAACCAACTTTGAAAGTAACTTTAGAAAGACATGCAATGATGCTCTGTTGCACTGTTGGGTTTCTTCAAGTTCAGCTGTCTTCTATATCATCTTATTAAATGATAATTTATTTTTTTTTCTCTTCCTGCCAAGGACAGGCATTTGTCCTGCCAAGAACTAATTTTATTTTGATGTTGTGATTTGTTTTTTTACCATTGCTATGTGACTCAAAATAACAACAGCTTAAAATATTAAAATATTTCTTTTCTATAGCTCAAAAATGCAGAGCAGGACTTTTTTCACCTTTCATTGAGAAAGAATGATGCCATTGCCTAGGAATAATTACATATATTTTTTTCTCTTTGGGAGCATAACTAAAGTAAGATGCTTGCTTACTAATGTGATGATTGATGAGTATTCTCTATGCTCCCAACTCCTAAGGAAGATTACATATTTTCTGAGCAATTCAAGATGACATGCAAAAGGTGTACTTTTTTGGCCTATGACTGTGACCAGATTTTGTTGAAGCTTTCTGAGAACTTCTGATTTTGCATTTGGAATTGAAGTTTTGGTCTGTCCTGTCTTTCATAGAAGGTGTAGCTAAATAACTAAACTGACTTCACACCTACCAAAAGACTTTTATTTTGGTAAAGCTTTTAAAAACTTGTGCATCTCCTGCATCCAAAGGATTCAAAAAACAGTTGAGAAGAAAAAAACCTTACTCTGAAATAGTTACCAACATATGTTAAGAGTTCCTGTTCTAGATTTCCACCTTCCCAGCAAGAACATTGTTAAAATTGGAGAAAATAGTAATAATGCAATTTTGAATTTAAGTGGAAAATCTATTTGTAAAAACTTTAAGATCTTTTATATAACACTTAAAGGGAGAAGGGGAAAGATGGCTGCACAGCATGCGTTTTGGAGTTTTAAATAGAGTGTTCTGAACATACACCTGTTAGGACTGACTCTACATCCTGTGTTTTTATCACCCATTGTCAAGCTATTGTTATTAATGAGCATTGCATATGTGGTGGAAAACATCCCCAGTAATTTTCTTAATCTAGATGGTGATTTATGTGTAGTAATATCAGTTGTGCAGCCAAAGTACAATCTGCTTCTTGTGCCCTGCCTCCCTGTTCCTCTCCAAACAGAGGTTTTGATTATTCTTTAAATGCTGGGATATTTCATATTCTGAAACTGGTAAGGTTGAAATGCCTCATTTCACAATGTAATGTGTTTCAGAACTGAAACTTCTAATTTATTACATGTTGGAACTAAACCACTATACATTGTAACCTGACTTTTCTATCTTAATTTTTTTATGAGTGTAAAACATTACTGAAGGCATTGCTGGCTAAAATACAGAGAAAGTTGTCTATTTCAGAAATAGTTGTCGTTTTCAAAAACCGTGTCTGAAGGTTATATCCTTTTTATAACAACATTTCTTGAATTTTGTTACTGTCTCAGTACATATATATATTTTGACAGCAGACCACACTTGGAACTTGAATTCCAACTTCCCTATTTGCGCCCATACTCTTGTCTGTGTATTCTCACTTGTCTGTCAGATCTAGTGCTTGTGTGACCACATACTGATTTGGAGTGGTTCACCGAGCCAACAGAAAAAAAATTTGATTTCTACTTTTGCTCTGTAAAACCAACTATGAAACAGTGCCCTTTTACAGAAAGGAACTTCAAGGTACCTGATGCTGAAGTTTACCTTTTAAAAACAAAACCACGTAGTATGGTGATTTATTACTGCATACATTTCCTAAGGAGTTTAACAGTTACATGTAAGTTTCGTTAACTTTTTTAGATTCAATAAAATGTTTATATGATCTGGCAATAAACGCCTACAGCCAATACAGATTCTGAATGCCTCATGGACACTGGAACTAGTTATTTCTATTACTTGAATATATCTTGGGAATTGCAAGTGAAATGACATCTGTTTTAAAACTCTGGGAAACAATTTTTTCTATAGCAATAATTAGTTGTCACTTGATGCATAGTTGCTGAGCATTTGAGTCATGTTTGAATGTTGAGAGACTTGAATACACATTTTAAAGCAACAAATGTGTATTAATGCAATACAAAAAAACCTTTCAAAATGTTTATTCTCTTTATTTAAAATCTGTATTGGCAGGTGCTGCCTTGCTTAAGATTTTGTACTTTTAATATGAAGAGATTGCATCCAATACATTCACTAGGTAAGCGTTTAATGAAAATTAAACTATTTAAATTTGTTGCTGCTGGTCATGATCTTTCTCACTGAAACTCAGACATGCACAAAAAGCTGTGTATTTGTGATGGGTGATGCTCCAAACATGAAATCTTTACTAGAAGATTGCTTCTTAATGTTTTCTTGTTCACATTGCATTATGTATGGTTTCAATATGTTATGTTTGAATTGTACCTCCTGGTTTTTTTCCTATTAAAGTGTTTTATTTTCTATTTGTCTTTCTGTTGCATAATAAAGATGATCAATTCCCTTGGTGCTACTTCTTCCTTTTCAGATCATTTCTGAAACTTAAATATGCGATCAGTTGTATGTCTACACACTTTGAATTATTGGAATGGTGTGTATGCCACTGGAATGATGAGATGTGACTGATGATGCATCTGTGAGCTGACAAGTTACTTTATATCATACCTTGGGTATTTCCAGCAAGCAGAAAAGATGATGGGTTGGCCAAAATCTACTTTGTGCATCTTTTCTCGCTTCCGTGTTTGTATGTTGCTGTCCCATGTAGTGTTAATAGAGAAATAACATCCTAAAAGGAGAGGGCAAGAGCTATGTAACACTTGGGGTAATTAGCAAACATTATTATTTAAAGGTAGATTTTCTGAGAAGAATTAATGCTTTTCTGAGGAAGGAATTGCCAGTAAGTTTGGGCTGGTTGCAAGTTTTAACCAGCAAGGTGGCAGCTAGATGATTTATCCTTCTGCCCTTTGTTCGTGCACTGAAAATACCTTTGGTTGTTTCTTGAGTTTTTATATTCTAAGGATACACAGATGCTAATACAGTAATAAAATTGACTTAATGTGTTATTTTGAATGACAGAAATGTAACAAAACTATGTAAATTTCCTTTTTACTAATTTATTCTTTCCCCATAGAACCTAATTTTCTGATGTCTAAGTAAACCACTGTTGCTTCTGAATCTGTTTACAAGCCCTTTGTTAGAGATTTGATTCGATTTGATTTTATTACAGCAATTTGTATTTCACTGCTTAGAGAGAATGCATGTGCTGTGTTTCTTATTGGCAGTATCTTGGTTATAGGATACTTGAGCTCTGTAAAACTGCCCTTTGTTCTCTAGTCTTGAGCCAGCGCCTCTTTCCCAGGTAGAGAGGGGGATTTTTGTGCACCCAGCTCATCTTCTGACAGGTACTCAGGGCTAGAAGGCTTTCTGTGTTTGGGAAGTGTTCCTGGGTCCCTCTTTTCAGATTTGACTTTTGAGTCCGGTGAGATGTGGATGGGTGTCTGTGAGGACTGCTACAGAAGAGTGGATGGTGTGTTTTTTATATCCTTTGTTTTATGCAGAAACAGACACACCAATTCATGAACACTGTTGGGGCAGGGGACAGTGTTTACTAGACATGGGAAAATGCACATTTGTGAAATGACTGCAGAACCTGGCATCCAAGGCTGCCTTACTGCAAGACAGAAGAGCTACAAGAATATCTTGTGGTGCGTTTTTGAGTGTGGCATGGTGTTGCAAGGCACAACCTTCCCAGAGAGCACGGCCCCGCAGCCCGGCGGTGATAAGGGAGGCGAGGGAGGGTCCTCACATGGGGATTCCACAGAAGACCTTTATTTACATGGCAATAAAGTTCCCGGAGGCAAAGACCCTGACATACCAAAATCGTGCGGTTTTTGTATGGGGACGAGGAGGGCGGAGAGAGCACGAGGGCCGATGGTCCCAGGGCACAGGGGCGGTGCATGGGCGGGGTTGGGGTACAGGGGCCAACAGGGAAAACCCGAAGGAGTGGCCAGGAACGGGGAGCAGTGGGAGAGCGGGGAAGGGAGAACAATCTGGGAGGGGAGACATAAAAGCAAGGAGAGATAAAAAACCAATAGAGTAACGAAAGATGCATACATAAGGATGAGAGAACAAAGGATCTTGGGAGGAGCCAATTTGCTCACCCCAACCACAGAGATCTCCCGGCTGCTGCCTTTTAGGAGGAGATTGAGACCTTTGCATTTCTTGGTGTTATAGGCCACCAAACAGGTTCGTGCAATACCAACAAAGGCATCCTCAGATTTCTTATAGTAATGGAGAAATAAACAATGAAAGGGCACCAGAACTACATAGTCTCTTCTCTGTACAGTGTACGTTTGCTTCAGAAACCAGATTTCTTTTGTTTCCTGTTGTGGCTGTATTTGAAAACACGTATGAGACAAAATTCACGGCGTCTGCAACGAGAAGGCATTTCAATAATGTTGAAACTTCCACTTCCCAGTGAATTGCCAGACTCTTACTAGGGTCAAAGCATGGGGGTTTTTTTGTCTCACGAGTAGAGTAGGTCTGTACTGTTCCTTATATTTCTCAAACTCTAGGTCTGCTTTGCAAAGGACCAGTTTTCACCCCTTCATTTTCCAGCTCTAACCAGTCTTATTCTATCTGTAACATTTTTGTGGACATGATCAGGAAGGAGCTAAGAAAGTGAATTTTATGTTGATTCCCTCACCACACCTCACACTGTTAGGAAATTGAGGGCAAGGAGGGAGGGAGGAGTCATCACTGCCGAATGCATTCTGTGGAATAGCATTTAATTATATTTTAAATCTGTGCTTTAAGTCCTCTCTATACATTTAGAGGCATTCCTCAGCTCTGTGAAGCTGTAGGTTATTTCCCAGGGCTTAGAGAGAGAATACTGTTTTTATGAACTTGCTTAATCTTATGAGGATGCATAGTCACTGAGAAAAGTGCTTCTCACTATTTACATTCTTTCTCTACTGCTGTGTTTCTGTCTCTCATTTTTTCATAAAATGGCTTGAGTTGGAATGAACCTTAATGCTAATTTCATTCCAACCCCCTGCCATGCACAGGGACACCTTCCACTGGACCATCCAGCCTGGCCTTGAACACTTCAGGGATGGGGCATCCACAGCATTTTTAGGTAACCTGTTCCAGTGTCTCACCACCTGTTTTCCCGTGTGTATTTCCCTACAGCAGTTCTCATAAATTTACTCTTATACATTTCCCTCCCACTCCCTTTTCTGTCTTTTAAAGTCGTCAGCAATTAAATTGCTACGATTATATTACTTGGCTACTAATTATTGCTTCATATTCTGTATGTTTTATAAGCTCCTCTGGCTGTGCCCTTAATAGGGGCTGGTGTGGGCCGCAGGGGTAAATACAGTAACTAAGAAGCTTAGCACCAATAATTTCCAGAGCTCTCCAGACATGTTTACTTCTATGGCTAGGGGAGTTTATGTTTCTCAGAATGTGTTTGCTCTTGGAAAGAATCTGAAAGTCTTACCAGATAGATTTTATTGCTTTTAAACACATTTTCAAGCATTTACTTAGTTGTTTTCTGCAGGGGGAGGATCTGGTTTTGGATTGGAGAGATTAGGATGAGGTTGAAAATTAAAACCTTTTCACAGAGACCAGTTCTTTGATGGTAATAGCACCCTTTTATTCCTCTGAAACTTTGTTAGGTTCTCTGGTTTTGCAGGTATGGACAGAAGAGTTTGGGATGGTTTTTTTTTCCAGGGTAACTGCTCTGGCCCTAGTGCCATTGAAGGTGAGATTCATGTGCCACCTTGGTTGTAAGACTGCTCAAACGTGAGTAGTTTCTTTTATGAATTTTTCTTCTTTCATGATTCAAACCACCAGAGGGCACTGAATATTTTGGGTACTCTCTCAATAAGTATTTAAGGGTGATAACTCAGTAAGTATTGTACTCCAAAACACTAATAGATACGGAATTTCTCTCCAAATGTTTCATAAAATGTAATAAATCTGTTATGGATAATTTTTTGGGGGATTAAGAGACAGGCTGGGGTCATTCCATTCTACGGAAAGAATATTTGCAACTTACTTTAAAATCTTAAAATTACAGATTTCCTTATGTTTTTTTGTCATCTGTGGCAAGTAAGCAGTGTTCGCCCCTGGACTCCACTCCGGGAAGAACGGAGTGCTCGCCTGTTCACGAGCGAACACAAGAGGTGTCACGTTCTGGCAAACGCCATTTACTTCCAGGGCCTTTCCCAGCCCGCGGGCGGTCTCCAGAGGCCTCTGGAGCTGCAGTGCAGGCGGGAGGCACACGGGGGCAGCTGAGGACTGGTGCATGCTGTGACGGGGACAAGCGCTCAGCGCTCCTTCCCGGCTTCTTGCTTTGCGAGCCTGCACTCCTGTCATCGCCAGGTGCCCCGTCCGGGTGTGCTGCGTTATCCCTTCCTCGCATTCGCCGTAGCTCGGGGCTGGGACAGCCCTCTGGTGTGAAGGGAGGAGTTCTACCAGCTAAGGCTTGTGTTGCCTCGTCTGAGAGAGAGCTGAGTCTCCCTGGAGTGTGCTTCTGCAGTGGCGTGATAGTGGCCAGCCACGGCCACTTCGGTAGCTGCTAATCGGTGACAGTTCGTTTCACACCGTAATCTGATCCATATTTAACGTGAAATGTGTTTGTGTAAAAACATAGACAATTCAGAGCCCTGGGAGAGGGAGGGAGGTATAATCCCGTATGAGTAGTTATTTAATTTACAAAATACTGTTTTCTTACACATACAAAAATAATGGTTAAAGTGTGTCTGAAGGGCAGGAACGTGTGCAAGTTACACCCAAGCTTCTGCCATTTGCTTTTTCACCTTGCTTTTTAATTTACCTGTAGCTAGGCAGTGTGAGGAAGCTGAAAGTCTGCTTCATTTTCTTGATAAACTCTTAATGAAAGCAAACATATCTTGTTTGCTCCTCTGCAAGCAGTTGGAATACTTGGATTTCATATCTGGTGTAATTTTCACCTTTTTACATTACATCCCCCATGACGCTTGCTAGGTTTGTAAACACCGGAGCTTCCTAACTTTGAATATTTAGGCGTTCAATTTGTAACATTCTGGATGTGATCGAGGGTCTGTTATCTTGCAGGTTTATCTGACAACACTTATCTTCATTGCAGCGTTTGCCTTATCAGCCAAGGAGATAACACTGCAATAGTGTCTCCTTTTGGGAGATTAACTGAAAAAGTGAACCTAATTTGTGCAAGATAACACAGGAAGCTTGAGACAGGGCAAGGAACAATCCACTATCTGAGAGTAATAGACCATCTGAGTATCCTCTTGCTCTTTCACATTTGAACTATAAGCACTACTGCAAGTGGGATACATAATGTTCTGCAAACCAGCACTTTCATGTTATGTAATGGATTCGTATCACTTGAAGCTGACACTGAAACTTGAGATCAGACAGGTTCCACCCAAATGTCAAGGAGCAATCATGAATCACCATTGTTTACTGAGCAATATACAGATGGCAAAATTACCAAAGCATCTCTACTGCCTTACAGAAGATTAATAAAGCTATTCAAACATGAAGCTACCAAAAATTCTAAAAAATCACTATCTGTATGGAACTAATTTTACTTGGATGTATGGTTCTCAGTAGTTAGCAGATATTGCATTTTGAAATTAGGTTCTGGCTTTGAAAAGAGCATTCTTGCCCTCCTCCACTTCCCTCATTTTTCCCAATCCCTCTGCCCCCATTAGTGTCTCTTCCCAGATTATTACAAAGCTTTGTAGCTTTAAGAAGAGTGAAACGGGTGATGCTTCCCATCTGCATTGGATGATGTCTGATGAATGTTCCTTCTGCAGCAAGGCAGGGGAGAAGCACTGCAGTATCTTTATTTCTGTGCTGTTGTACAGCCCAGAGGCAGCAGTGCCACTAGGAGGGCAGGATGACATGGTGCCTGTCCTGGGGAACATGCAGTCTGCTCTGGGATGCTCTCTGTCTGTCTGGTGCTCACAAAGTAAGCTCAGCAGGAGATCCAGGGAGTCACTTGGAATAGATCTGCAGCAAGCTCCACAACAAGTTCTGGTGTCTTTCATTTTCCTTGTTTCTACTAGCAGCACGAGAGCATGAGAGTCTGTGGGGAAAGAAATGTAATTGACTGGCAAAAGCTCAGATTTTGCAGGTGTCTCTTATAGTTACTCAGGGCTCATTAGATATCTTAGCACTCGTAAAAGTTGTGAAACATTTTCAAGGCCAAGAAAGGAAAAAGCAATTGACCGGTTAAAAACCTGCTCCTTCTCCTTTGCATTTAATGTTTTTATTTTTCTTCAAACTCAGAGACTGCGATCAGGATACTGGTGGAGTCTACTTGCAGATCAAAATGTTAATGGAAATAGCATCCTTGAATTCCACAGGTCCTTGACTGTGTCAAGAAGGGACATGCATTTTTTTGGCTGTCATATGTTAAGGAAACTTCTCAGCCTGACCATTCACAAGACTCTCAGGCATCTCAATCTGCAGTTTACATGGTGAGCTACCTTGACCAAGTGCATTCCTCAACATACAGGCTCTGGTAGCTGTGGAATAAAGACATAATCTAAGACTGCCATTCTTTTTGTTCGTCTGAAAATGCACTCTGTCTATTCAAGTAAATTGCACTACTCTTTATTAATTCATCTCCAGTAATACTCAGTTATTTCTTACTGTGGGCCTCAGTCTTGGAAGTATATATATTCATAAGAGAAATTCAAGAAGCTCTGTAAGAAAACACTTAAGAAAAATAAAGGGTAGGTATATTTCCTGAACACAGACAGTAAGTCAGTGATAAAGCAAGATGATTAACATTGTAGAGAACATGGTCACAAAAGTAGATAAGGAATGTTGAAAAGATCTTACATGGTTACACAGAAAAAAAAACTTCCTGAACACTGCCCCTATATGAATTACTTTCTTCTCAACATGTGTTAAAAAGCCCATTTTAGCTGCTTACTGGGTGACACTGAATTTTCTGCCAAGAGCTTCTATCTTAAAAGTCCTGATGTTCGGTTATTAACGTATTATTTATTTTTCCATTGCATCTTGTTTTATTTTACCAGATGACTGGTTAAGGTGTCAAAACTCTGAGTTTATTAATGAAAAAGCAGTGTGAGTTAGCATATAACTTTTGTGCCTTCTCTGTTTGGTGTCACTACATGCCAATTCTCACACCTTCTAATGTTTTCTTTGGGTAACTCACTTTTTAGCCAGTCCTGAAAGCAGCAGTGGTTATGACACAGAGGTTCATACAAGCCTTCATCCCTCTGTCTACTATTGACAAGAATTTGGTGTGAGCTCCTAGTAGTGGTTGATACATCTTAGAAGTGGGGATGGGGAACAGAGAGCAATTGTAGTGATTATTTCCATCTAAAGGGGAGCAGAAAAGAAGCAGAAAAGCAGAGTTTTAGGCTTTCTTCCAACATCAAGTAGTAACACCAAAATTATGCTATTTTTGTTGAGTTCACCATCTATGGAAAGCCCTTGGAAGGTACTATAATCAAGAAATAATGGATACAGTCTTTTAGTTTTGATCAGGAGTGTATTTTTTAAGCAGGTGTTATCATCATCACCATTCCTGTTTACCATGCTTTTGCTGACATCACAGAGCAGTTCTGGTGTGTCCAAATTGAATTCCTTTGTTTTGAAACTAAGCCATATGTTCTGCAGATCCCTGCCCAATGCAGTCCAGTTGTCACCACTGATGTCCAGTCCTTGGGATCCAATCAGAGCCAGACTAAAGCAGAGCTCTTTGGCATTTGTACAGCATAGATGCCAGGTTCTTGCCACCAGATATTTCAAAGTATGGATCTGTTCCAGTTGGTTTGAAGTAAGGGTTACTGTGGACATGGCCAGTCTAACTCAAGGACCCTTCTAAAGCACTACCATAATCGTATCAGGGACCAAAGTCTGTGTCTAAGGCCCTGCCATATTTGGTCTGGTGTTGTGCACGTCGACAAGATAATAAAGAAAAGACAATGAAGAAAACCTTATTGTTTAACTGGTGGGAACTTGACCCTTAAGAGAAACAATGTTTTGGTCACTCGATGGGAAGTTAACCTGTGAAAGAAGGACAATACACAATGGAGCTGTTGTTAACACGGAGGTGGTGGATCATGAGCTGTTATGGCCCCATCTCATGCCCTGGCCAAGTGTGAGATGTTGTCGTAACTGGAAAAATTCCACTCCAAGAGGAGGAGAGCTGAGGTGTGGTTCTGGGGTGGAGGGGCTGAAAAGGACAAGATGCACACCATTTCGATCCAGGGGATGCCCTGAAGGTGCAGTGCCTGCCTGAGCACCATGCTCCATCTGCTTCTCCTGCTCAGTGGCTTTTCAAAAAATCCAGGGATCGGTATGTATTATTTGCTCCTGCTTCTAATAAAAACAAACCTGCTTTGCAATCACAGTTGCGTTTCAGGTTTTTTTGTGCATGGGCATCCTCCAGAATCTGTAACATTATCGGCGATGAGGATGGGATACCCAAAGCACAGAAAAAGACACAAAAATCTGACAGGGCTTGGACAGTGCAGAGTGTGGTTGCCCCAAGAGAGTGAAACATGTAACTGTACTGAGAGACACTGTTCTATGTGTGTGTGTGGCATATGGGGAGGTCAAGATTTAGTCTGGGTACCCAGTATTGTGTAGGAACTTAGTAATGTTTTTCTGTGTCTGAGGTGTAATCAGTGTCATACACTTGTTGTTGTGCGGTGTGGATATTGTAAACACAGCTCAAGTACATTTCGGATTCTGTTGGGAGGAGCTCTTAGTCCTTTGTGTTTGTGGTGTTGCTGGATGAAACCACTAGACCAGAGTTATCACCCTCACTACTTTTGTTGTCGTTACCACATCCTTATGGAAGTGCATTGATAAAGATGTTTCATAAAAAGGAGCCTCAGGCCATGGCTCCACCAGTGGAGAAACCAGGGTGGACACAGGAACCGTGGAGCACATTGTGGGACAGGCTAGAAACCTGTACCAATATTGGGCCCGAAACAATGGAGGCTAAAGATCCCATGGGAGTGTTGAAATATTGGGGAGGGTTTGTGGAAGCTCCTCAAAAACGCTCTAAAGAGTGGCTTATTCATGCTGGAAACATGGCTGAATTTGCCTACAAAGTTGCAGTTGTAAAGAATACAGAGCTTGAAAAACAGTTAGTCGAACAAGACAAGGGTGTAGAACAGCTGAGTGCTAATATAATGTTGCAAAGGCAAGTGTTTGTAGCTGCTGCTGCTACCACACTGCAATCTGAGATCTCGGTTAGGTGTGTAAGTAAGGATAAGTTGTAAATTATAAGTTAGGTTAAATGCAGTTAAGTGTTATTCATCTGTTAAATGGTTACAGTTAAGGTATAACTTAAGCTTAAGTTGTTGTTCCTTTGTTAAATTTGTAAGTATAAGTTAAGTTAAAGTACTGTTGAGTGCTGTTAAGCTTTTAAGCCATATTCCTTTTTATCCTTGCCTCACCATTCTTTTGTCACACAGACCAGAGAGATCCTGGTTCATTTCTGTTTTGATTGCCTGGATTTAATTTGGCTTTGTCGTTGCTTGTTTTTCCTTGGTATGCCTCAACTGTTCTATAAGTAGTAGAGTGAATCTTGTCAACAAACTCTGTTGTACTGTCACTTAATATTAAATCTACTTTTTGCTGATACCCTTGCTGACGACTTTTTAAGCAATCTCAAACTCTTGTTCGTAACCTTGGATGCAGGAGATTCAAAGACATTCTTGGTGCTAAGCCCAAATTCTTTTAAGGAGAATGCATTTTAAACTAATGCACAGGACCCTAATTTGTTAGCCATGGCTACTCAGGGATGTAGGATTAAATACCCCACAGAAAATACCTAACCAGGGTCTGAGCGTGGTATACCTTGTGAGATTGTATACAGTGAATGAAGGAGGAAGGGATGAGAGCAGCGATTTTTACTGGGGACACTGACACTCTGATGCAAAATCCCTGTCTGTTACCATGAGAAACAGATGGATTAAGACTGCTCCCCCTGCATATAAAAATGTGATAATGACCCTTTTGATTAATGAAACAGGAAATCCTCTGGATGAGATAATTGAAAAAACACGGCAGCTAGGTAACCTTGGAGAGTGGAACCCCTTGGGGAAGTGCTGGGAATTGAAAAAAATCTACCTATTGGGCTTTTGACACCACGCAGTGGCTACATGCCAGAATTAAGATTCCAGGAAGAGATGCAGAAATCCAAGCAACTATTAATGATTTGTTATAAACAAGTGCTTTTATGTTTTGCTTTCACCGCTGCGTTAGTAGCAAGTGGATTTGTAGTGTTAAATTCTGTATAAACACAGCACAAGAGCGGCCTTACACGTTGCTATTTTTTATGTGTTTTTCCAGTCAAAATGTAACATGTAGCTTGTATTTTAGTCTTCTGGAGTGAAGATTTTGTTATATAAATCTAAATTATGTTCTGCAAGTTCTGAAGTAGGACAGAAAATAAGTTTATTTGCAATAAAAGAGTTTATGTGCAACAGTGTTGGGGAACTACACTAAGCAAAACCTAGAGGGTGCAGGCTGGTCCGTGCTATCTTTTGGGAAGAGTTGGTAGGGAGCTCTCCACAGAGCTGCCCTCGTGCTTTGATGTGAACAGAGCTAGCTAATTTCCTTCAAAGGAAAACTGGAGAACAAGGTAGTCAGGTGACCTCTACCTGGGAGATTGTCAAGGAGCTAAGCACAATGTGAACCTGTCCACTGAGGCCCTGGTGTGAGGTGGTTCATCTGCTGAAAGATATGATGTCATGCTGGGTGTTGTGGGATACAGAGCAGAATACCCAGCTCCTACAGCAGTTTTCTGCAGTTGTTAATGCTTCTAGTGTAAATCACCTAGTTTCATCAGGTCTGAAAATTCTGACCTTTGCGGTTTTCATAGCCTTGATCATAAGCCTATCCCCAAGGAAAATAAGGCTTAGAGCAGCACAAGAAACTTAAAAAACATTTTCCATAGCTTGATCTAACATTTTGATAATATTACTTTACTTATGATCATCACTAAGTCATTTTCATACTTCTTCTATTTTTGTTATTTGTAATATTATACGGAACTGCCTTCACTATTGATTTAAAATAAAATGCAGTTCATATTTCTCACCATTTTTGAATAAAACTATTGTTATAGAATTTATCTTCCTTTCCTTCGCAGTGTATGCCAATGTTGAAACAACACTCCCTATTGTCCCTACTGACTGTACTTTGCTTATCATTGTGGGATGGTTTTGGGCTGGATGCCTTTGGATAAAACTAAAATCCTCCTAATTAAAAGCCTCTTTGTGTAGAGGAAGGATGAGAAAAGGAGAGGAGTTTTCAGATGTATATTAGTTTGTTTTTTTAATTGATTTTACCTTTGTTTCAGAGGAGTTATTCTATAGTTGCACTGTTTTAAACAGTAGGAAAACTAACATCCACTCACCTTAGGCATTAGGAACACCACTCCTTCTCCTTGTATTCTCCCCAGTGGAACTATTGGGTCAATTTGCTTTTGGATTATGCCCTCCCTATCCTTTCAAGGTCCTGGGCAGTTTTGCTTTTCAGGTGCCAAGGTACAGTATCTACTCCCCATGGAACCTGGTGCTGTGGCTGCTGAGGTGATAGCAGCAGCAGCAAAGCAGGTGACTGTCACCATTCCAGGGGAACAGCCCTGGTGCCGAGTACCTGCTAAACACTCGTGTGGTGAGAGCAGCAGCTGGGAGTGGGAGAAGCAGGGGGGGAGGGAACTCTTCTTCTGTTTATGTTTTAACAGGGTACCTCAGACTCAAAGCTCCTGGAAGAAAACGTCTGGGTGACCCTGGCTAAGGTGACCAGACCTTATGATGCCGTAGCTCTGCTGCACCCCAGAACCCATTCATGACATATCTGATTGGCATCCCTCTCACTGCCCACGAGCTGCAGGAGCTCTGTAACTGCACCCCTGCCTGTCCAGCTGCTGGAGTGTGCCAGCTCCACCTCGGGAAACCCCCTGCTTTACCCCCACAGCAGTTGCAGATTTTAGGCACCTTGAATGCAGATAGTTGTACCACCTTTAAACTTATTAGCACAAGAAATAGCCCTAGAACTTGATGGGTCAATGCCACAATACCATGGTATTAAAATACTTCACACTGGTATAATTCCACCACAGTACAGCTAACCCAGGGTTTTAGTGCACATATACAACTCCCACAAGGTATCTTCTTTATCTGCGGGACCAATTCTAGGCCAGAGTGCCAATGGCAATTCAAGATAGCCCATGCACCTGAAGAAAACGAACCCTCTTATCTCCAAATATAACTAATTCAGTATTGATCCAACAAAACTGAACTCACCACCATCATACTCAGAGCACATATGCTTTTACTCCTGACTGCAGAGATACAGTTAAATTCTAGAACACTGCCAAGACAATCACTGCCTCTTCGTGGCTCCTGGGGTTCCAAGTGCACAAACCCTCATGAGCCTGAACAGACTTAGTTGTTGGTTAGCAAGGTTTAGCAATAATACCAGCACAGCTATATCTGATTTGTTAATTGATGTAGACAGCATTAAACATGCTACTCTACAAAATCGAGCAGCAATTGATTTTTAGCTTTTAACGCATGAGCATGGGTGTGAAGATTTTGATAAATTATGTTGTATAAACTTAAGTGACCATTCTAACTCTGTCCATGAACAACTAGAGAAATCACAGACTCAACACCTTGTAAAAGACATCAGTTGGAATCCGTTTGCTGGATGGACATGAGGTTGGAATTGGTTAAAACAGGGGTTAGTATTACTTTGTGCCTTAAGTATTGGGTTTCTATGTATTCTTTGTTGTATTCCTTGTTTAGTGTTGTTGATCCAATCTTTAATAGACAGCATGTTGCAGTGTACTGTTGTTCGTATGGTGGAATATCGACGTGTTCCAACCGTGGACCACACAGTGGCATGTGTCAGGGGCTGAAGTCGTGTCTAAGGCCCTGCCATATTTGGTCTGGTGTTGTGCACGTTGACAAGATAATAAAGAAAAGACAATGAAGAAAACCTTATTGTTTAACTGGTGGGAACTTGACCCTTAAGAGAAACAACGTATNGCCCTGAAGGTGCAGTGCCTGCCTGCCCCTCCTGCCCGAGCACCATGCTCCATCTGCTTCTCCTGCTCAGTGGCTTTTCAAAAAATCCAGGGATCGGTATGTATTATTTGCTCTTGCTTCTAATAAAAACAAACCTGCTTTGCAATCACAGTTGCGTTTCAGGTTTTTTTGTGCATGGGCATCCTCCAGAACCTGTAACCATCATCTCTCAGCAGCTGGAGATGACAACATGCAGAATTCAAGGGTTGCTGGACTGGCAGAAGAGATCCTGACAAAAGAGCTTTTTGACCTACCAAACATCACTGATTTGAGAACAGTTGACGCCATCAATATTGGTGAGTAGGGGATTATAATATTTAGTTGCTTTCATAGAAAAAGACCCTACCATTATAAGAACAATTACATCTACAACTGCTACTTCTCAGTGCATTAGCAACGTAACAAGTATGGGTCTAAGCAGCTATAAATGGCTTAGGTGTCCTTATTACTTAGGATCTTTCTTTCTTATCAGTTCTGATACTTGAAATTGAATGCAACATGTTATTAATTTTGCTATAATAATTTGTGAGTCTGAATTTACAATACAAAATCTAAATGCCATTCTTAATTTTTGTATTGGTCTATGCAAGTTACTGGTCTGGGAAAGTAAAAGGTTAGCAAAGCCTGACTGTACAATTACCACAAGTACCTGCAGCTTAAGCATAAGAAGCAGCTGTGGCAATTCCAGCACTCACTGACAGCTAGAAAGTCGAAGAGATGGTTAAAGTTGAAAGAAATACCCAAGAGTCACAGACAGTGGTGATAGTACAATGGTACTGACATTTAAAAAATTAATTTGTATGGAAACTTTAAGTAATCCAGAAGGATGCCATTATTTAAGCTAGTGATAAATGCAGTGTCTCACATATATCAACAATAGAAATAGCTTTGCATTTTCCAAAAGCAGGATACTGAAATTATGTTGCTGACAGATTTTTTTTTTATGTACACACATTTCTCATTTTCAGTTTCTGTCAAAAAATGCACAATTATTAATATATTACTGTCTTGCCAAGAGTCTTGCTAGTTTTCTGTTGTTCAAAAGGTTTTAGTGCCAGCTTTATTCTCTGAATCACAAAATGATTGAGGTGGGAAGGCACCTCTGGAGATCTCCTAGTTCAATTTCCCTGCAGTTGTGCTGCAGGGTTACCTGCAACAGGTCACTCAGATCTGTTTTTGGTTGTGTTTTGATTGTCATCAAGGAGAAGGACTCCACAACTTCTCTGGGCAACTTGTTCCAATGCTTAGAAACACTTAAAATGAAAAAAATTTTCTTAAATTTAGATGGAATTTCCTATGTTTCAGTGTGTCTATTTCCCCTGTATTTCCTTTTTCTTTTTTCCATTTCATCCTGTATTTCAATTTCTCGCCAATGTTTTTTCTCACAGCAGTTCTGAAAAATAGTTAAAGTATTTCTGTTAGTTATTGTAATAAAGTAATGATGGACTTACTTGACAATGATGTGCTTACTTGACAAGAAAAAGGTAGGCAAGGCAGGTGAGTTAATCGTTGAGAGGACAAAGGTTTTGATTTATGATATTTACTGTCTTAAATACCAAGTTGGTGTAAAATTCTGTCCATGCAACTGCTGGCTGGAGAACAACATGGGCTTCTTTTCTGTGCCTGGGCTTGTAACTTGTCTTCTTCTTCAGGTGGTCTGGAGTCTGGTAAGGAAACAAAGAATATATATTCTTTATATGACTGAGTAAGTAATGCAGTTTAAGATGAGCTTGAGAGGAAAAGACTTAATTCTTATTTTGCTGAATCAATATAATCTGTTGTTGTCTGCATGTTCAGAGACCCAAAGGGACTCAGGTGGGCTTTTGGAATAGCTGCTGTGGAGACAGAGGGCATTAAGCAATTGAACACCTTGGCTGGACTATCAGAGAACCCATCAATCAACTCAGCTTCAACCCACCACAATGAGATAAATGATTTCTGTTTCCTTGGGGTTTTTGTGTTGCTATTTTTCATAGACCTGGCTATACATGGAAAGAGATTATCTTTGTTCCCCATCTAAGCAAAATATCCACTAGTATTCAAAGTTACCAGAACAGCAAGTCTGGGGTTAGAACCAGGAACGGAAATTTATTTTAATTGTCCATAACCGAACGTTTTGGTTTTGGTTTTCTTTTTTTTTTTTGCTAGAACACAATATAATTGATATTGAATTTATGCCTTTTTGGCCACTGGATATACTTGGAAATGACTGCTCCCTGTTCCTCCAATCCAGCTGAAATATTTCAAGTCAAAAAGTAACAGTTGAGATTTTGATATTACCTGTCTTTTGTAGAGAAATATAGCATTTTGCACATGTTGTGAGTCTTTGTTGTAGCGGTCAGGAACTTTTGGTGAGGCACAATATAATTAGTTCAGAGAACAGAAACCAAGAGGTTCTTGGAAGTTTGTTTCAGCTGTTCATAGCTTCAGGGTAATCTACGGAGTAAGGTATTACTATTTATGGCACTACCTGAGTGCAATAAAGTTATCTAAGTTACGCAACTTAACTATCTGTGGCAGCCTATCTTCTTCCTCTCCATTAACACATCTCCCCAAGTTCAGCCTTCAGCCTCACATTCCTAACTTTCCCGCAGTCCTGCTGTATCCCCCACCACCCCAATCCCATCCTTCCCTACTCTTTCCATTACCTGTGCTTCTGCCCCAACCTTTTGGAAACCCAAGTCTCAGCCTTGTGTAGATTCCACTGCAGGCTTTGTTAAAGCCTGTAGTAGGTGATGCAGGGTGCTACTAACATCCAGGAGTTATCTCACTTCAAACTGATTCCTAATTATTAGGTCTTGTGTGAGAGAGGGGCTTCTGACCTCCAGGGATAATTATTTCATTTCCATGTGTTCTGTGGCCAGGAAGAACTAATTTCAAATTTCTGCATGCCAAAACTAAAATAAGATAGTCTGGAGAAAACACTGGTAAGCTAGGATGTCTTGTCCAAACTAGATGAATATATTCCATCTGAATAGATGTCCAAGCTAGGTGAGGTGGATCATCTTATGGAGATACAAGGGCATCATGGTGGTGCCATAGATATTCTAAGTGCATAAGAATTATCCATTTGTTTCTTCACTGATTACTGAGTGAGTCCCTTTACCTAGTTTTTACATGGTTACAATAGGTGAGATGTTTCCCACCTGTCCAAGATGCACTTGAATTATTTGCCAGTTAAATGTGCTCACAAACCATGGTTTAACCAACCATTACTATGTCTTAATTCACGTGTTATCCATGTTCAAAATTAGGCACTGATATTAAAAACAATCAGAAATCTCTGTGTGTAGATTTAAAAATGGCATTGATAGACTAAATTAGATTCCTCTTTGGTACACCTCAGATAAAACAACCTTCCTCTGATTTCAGTCTGTGAGCTTTTGCTGCTGCTAGAGGAACTTTTCCAGGAGTTACCCAGTTTGTACCTTTAGCACAGTTATACTTTCTGATTAGTAGGTTCCGGTACATTGTAGTTTATAGTTATTGGAACTATAACTTTTACTCATCATTAATGGTTATAAAGGCATTCAGCATATATGGGTATGATTCTTCTCTTCCATCAATAATCTTTAACATAAAATGCAATAATGTGATTTTAATTGTTTAATATTGCAAGCTTTACATGTAATTTTTTTCCTTCACAGAAATCTGTATGAGTGGGAGTTTAAAAGCAAATGAAGTCTTCAAAACATGTGTTGCACACTTTGCCCATGTACCTGCAGCTTGTTTTACAAGCTCCACTTTCATTTCAAAACTTGAATATGTAGATACTATTTTATGCACAGTGATAATGAATTGTCTTATGCAATGATAACAAAGTGCAATGATATAATATATGTGCAATAAAACTTCAGCATGTAGGAGGAGTCTATTGACATTTCAAATGTATGGATGATTTGTCTGAACAAGGTATCTGCAGTTATTAAACTGCATGTGAATATGGTTGTGGGGCTCTTTTCTAAAGTTCCCATACTTATGTATCACTGTAAACCTGAATGATACCACTTAATTTTGAAATGTGAGATCAGTATCAATCCTTCAGCATTTGCATCTGCCCAACTCTGGAACCAGTTTTTCAATGGAGTTGGTCACTTTCCCACAATGAAACTGGGTTTTTAAGAGTCACCCATCTTAAAATCTGACAAATTTTAAAAACATACAAAAATGCAATGTGCTGAACAGGGTTGTTTCGGGAGAAATTCAGTCAGGAAGCAGATTCTACTCAGTGTTTTCTGTAACTGACCCCTCAAGGTCAAAATCCTGCCTTTAGACTTGGCAAGGGCATATGTGGGTGGTAGTTTTTATAACTATAAAAAAAAAAAGAAGCAGAAGAAGTTGATTAAAAACTTTGCCTGCTTATATGAGAGTTAGATAGTAAGTGTTTGCCTGTGTCAGCTAACACCAATTAGGAATTGCCTCTCTTAAATATATAAACTGTAGCCTTCACTTGGTTTGGCAAAAATGGTTTTCCTCTCTTAGGCAATCAGATTAAATGATCAAAATCTGGCAAAAACTGTGAAGAAACTCCTTGAGTTAATTTTAGTTCAGGTGAATCAAAATCATAAAATGAGATTTCTGGCCTTTGTATTACAATATTTTTTTCTGCAATTTGCTGAAGTTTTTAAAAGACAGTCATTTCAGATTAAAAATTAATCTCTCATTATGAAGCTAAATGGGGGCATTCTGCCAATGTCAAAGCTTTCTTTCCAAACCTTGAAATTTCATGGGAGGTAGGATTTTTTTCTGTGTTTGGTTAAAATTTTTATATGAAGTCAGTTCTAGGGTTCACAATTGTTTCCCTCAAAATTGTTCCCATCATTATGTGTCAAAATTCAGGTCTAGAAGAACATGTGCATTTGAATCTGTCTTAAATATTCTGGCCATACTGTTACCTTATACATCCTACACATGTTGGAAATTACCACAATTAATATTCCTAGGGACTGCATGGACTTGATTTTTGCTGTTTTTCAGCATTCTGATCTTGTCTTGTTCATTGATTCTAGTGGAAGTTGCAGATGTTTATCACATTGGAAAAAGAAGTCCTACATGCAAAGCTGCATGTACAGAAAATAAATTATTTATATGGAGGAAGAAAAACAGGGAGCAAACTGTACTAAAAATAAAAGTAAAAATCCCCCACTTTTTTCCAGAATTGCTGTTATATTTTTCCATTTGGTCCATCTGAAACCTCTATTAGAGTTCAGAATATAAAGGTGGTTTTTTTCTTCATTTTGTGAACTTCTATTCAAACATACAGATACAAGACACGCAGGAGTGATTGCTTAGAAGGTCTGTTCATGATTTTACTCACTGTGAGGAAAATAGTCACGTAGTATTATGTCAAATACGTCCAAGCCAGTCCAAACTGAAGTGTCTAGTCAAATAAAAGAATTAAGATGACATTCTGCAGGCATATTATGGCAAGGAAATTGTTCTATGTATATCTCATCATATGTCACTATATCTCATTGTGGATTCTCCATGTTGCAAAGGACGTGTTTGAGTTGTTATTGCTTAGGTACATGGGGTCCAGACAGGGCACTGAACTGGGGCTGAGGGGACCTGGGCTGTGTGCCCAGTCCTTCAGAGCCGTGCTGCGTGATGCCAGACCACTCATTCTCTCCCCAAATCGTCAGCTCTGCGATGGGAAGTTCAGCATAACTTCCACTAGTTCTGCACAGCTGCTGACTAGGAGCAATACTCGATTCCATAGAAATAATAGGCTCTTTTTTTTCCCATTTGTGAAAGACAATTCAGCACTACCTGAGCTGTGAGAGAAAAGCGGCTGTGAAACCTCTACAGAAGCAGTACTGGGTGAATTACTTGTTGGGCAGCCTCAGGTGGGGAGGGCACAAAGCTGTCACAGGAGCAAATGAAGATTTCCAGTCAAATGAGGAGGCAGTGGGTGCAGTCAATCCAATACAAAGCCATGTGCTAAGTGCTGTCAGTTGAGTTTGAATCACATCTCTAATACTGTTGAGAAAGTAACGTGAGCTGCATTTCATTATGTGCCTATCTAATAATATCTTCTTTTCTTCCCCCTCCCCAGCCTGCTCCAGAGACAACTGGTGAGTTCTGTTTAGAGATCTATTTGTATGCACGGGAGGCAGTCCACAAAACCAGCTGCTCATAAACATCGCTGGGACAGACACAGATTTATAATTACTGTTATTGTTATTGCATTAATTTTCACACTTCATAAAGATAACAGCAAGGGCTAATGTCCTGCCTCACTTGTCTTTTTATTTTTCAGAAATAGACATAGATGGAGGAATTGATCAGGACATCTTCGACATAAACGAAGGTTTATCAAAATTCAATCTTTTAATTTTTTCTTGATAATTTTCATTAGAGTACTCACAGATCATACAATAACCAAGTGTTAATCTCCTCTTCCCTTTAGCATTAGGACTTGATCTTTTTGAGGGAGACATCAAACTTCATGGGGTGAGTTCAAATATGAAATACAAAGCCAAAATGTGTCATTGATTTAAATGTAAAGTATCACTGGCATGGAAATAATAGATGCATCCTGCTCCTGCAAACAATAAATGCTGTTTATGTAACAATAAACTGAAGATGATTGGGGATGGAATTCTACAAAATGTCGTAGACAATGAAGGAGTCGGCAGCATTTGCAGAAACATTATCCAGCATGAGATCTCTTCAGTGATTAGATCAGTATTATTAGCTTCTTGTTTCCTTTTTTACATTTGCACTTTTAAGAGATTAGGCTGCACTGATCATCATCCAGGCAAGTTTGTATAAAAAAAATTCTTAATTTATCTGTATAATATTTATTCTGAGCCAATTAAATTTACTGAATAGCACTGCAAAACCTTCATCCTATAAGTAGATTGACTAAAACTGATGGAAAATTTAGATCTGTAATACCATATTTTAAGGCATCTGGCCAGCATCCTTATCTGATCAACTAAAAAAAAATTACATTTGCATCTCAAAAATATCTAGTAAGAAACCCCCAATGTGTCTTGAACTCTGAAAGTACTCTGAAAATAGTGTTTTACTCTCCCTTTTGGGAGATATGCTGAATATGTCACTAGAAGCAAGGACAGCACTTGCTGAAGGCACAGAAACAAACCCTTGCATTATGAAAAACTACAAAATGATTAATCTCTGTACAGTTTTCAGGACTATAGATCTTAAGGCTTCCCATAGGAGCTGAAGCTCCCATGCACATGCGTCAAAAGCTCAGGTAATTTCTATGGAGAAAATGCTGCAGAAGTTGGAGACACTGTGTCAC
>VZRO01005546.1:56053-84417 GCA_013397915.1 Daphoenositta chrysoptera | reverse complement strand
CGCTCACCGCGTTCTCCTTCCCCCAGGAAAGAGAGGGCCAGCCTCGACACCGAGATAAAGCGCTTCATCGCCAAGAAGGCGGATCTGCTGTTCGCGCACTCGTGGAAACCCAACGGGCCGATGGAGGACACGATCGAGGAGAATGAGGGTGTGTGAGGTGGGGGGGTCACTCTGTGAGTGTGAGGACAACACTTGAATTGGCGGTATCATTTACAACAGGCTTAAATTTTTTCCTGTTGATTTTTATAGGCTGTGTGCAAGCTTTCCCTTAGCACAAACCCCCATATTTTCACCTGTTTTACTGTTGTCAAGTATTTTGTGGTCTCAGGTGTCGCTTGGCCGTCTGTAACTGGCTGTGCCCTCGTTGCAGAGTGTTACGCTGTCATGCCACCCCTGGAGAGGTTCATGGAGGTGCCCAGGGAGGAGAGGAGAGAGTTGTTCTTCCGCGACATCGAGCGTGGCGATATCGTGATTGGGAGGATTACCTCTATCCGTGAATTTGGCTTTTTCATGGTGTTGATTTGTCTGGGAAGTGGTGTCATACGGGAAATTGCAGATTTGGAAATCACTGTAAGATACAGCTTTGGTCAATACTTCATTTTTGACGTGTATTAGTTGCCTCTTGCATCTCTTAACGGAGTGGAACGTGTAAAGGTGAAAGTGAGCTTTGGGATGATGGGTAGTATCTGACTTTGTGGGCAGCTTGTGATACTTTGCTCAGCCAGTGAACACATCTTGCTATGACCCACACTATTGGGTTGAATGTTCCTAATTTGTGGATGCATGAATTTTTACTTGGACCAAGCCATATTTTAAGAATCACAGTTCTGATGTGTGTTAAGCTTAAAATAATCTTATTTGGCTTGATCTTGGGGAGGAAAAAAAACCCCAACCTTTTGGCTTCACTTATGGCTGCTCTGTTCTGTTGCAGGCCCTGTGTCCTGTGAGGGATGTGCCTCCTCAAAGCAACCATGGAGATCCTCTGTCTTACTATCAAACTGGAGACCTTATTCGAGGCGAGTAGCTGCAGAAGTTATCAGGAATTGGTTTGTTTTGGGTTTGAGCCATTTCTGTAATTTTATCCTACCCTTTATTATCTCTGCAGCTGCCCTCAAGGACGTCGACCGTTACCACGAGAAGCTGGCGGTGTCGCTTTACAGCTCGGCTCTTCCACCCAAACTTTCCAGCACAAAACTGGGCGTGATCACCTCTGATGACTTCCCACTGCATTATAAGTAAGGATGTGCTGTTGGCTGCACTTGCTGGGGGCAGTCAGGGTGTCTGAAGAGCATCTCTGACAGGCTGGCTGTCCCTTAAACTCGTCAGTGAGGTTCTGATTTAATTGGATGATCACATCCTCCTTGTTGTTCCTCTCTTTAGCATACTTGTGTCTGGATATGTAGGTGTGGTTGGCTTTTTAGCTTCTTTCCAAAAATATAAGAAAAGGAAAAGGCAGAGTGAGATATTTGTTGCTTTTGCACTGTGTTAATAAACAAATAAAAAAACCCCAAAACCTTGGAAGACTGGAATATGAATTCTTAGCATTTTAAAATTCCCCTTAGAAGATGGGGACACAGCTATCTCTGTAACATTTGTAATGTTTTTGTATGTCCTGGAGATACCAGGGTGGGTGCCCAGATAGGTTTCAGAAGCTCACTTGGGGTAAAGGACATAAGGGCAGGTAAATAGCAGGAAAACACATGCCTGTAGAAGAGAACAGTTTGTGAGCAGTAATACAGGTACCATATAGGCATTTTTATTCTAAACATAAGCATGATGAAATAGGGTGTGGAGCCTGAGGTCTCATTTGTGTGCACTGGTGCTATTTTTAAGGCGAAGCCTGGAAGTTGCCAACACAGGAGAGACATTCGAAGAGGTTTTGCATCGTTCCCCAGGATTTGCTAATCCATCATTAGTTGAATATTTAGCAGAAAAACTGGGACTAAGTGAGTCAAATCCACCGTCTTTGCTGAGAAGTCTTCAAATGTAAGTGATTTTTACATTGTTCCTCTCCTGTAGCTCTGTGGAGATTATTCTAATCCATTGAAATAGACTTGTGAGTGGGAGTCCTAGACCACTTACACTTAAACCTTTTACATTTTGACTTGCATGACTGCAGCGTACATGTCCTTAAATATTTAAAAGCAAACTCTTCTGGAGTGAGAAATTTGCATTTGAAATCCTATTGCTCTGAATAAGCAAGATGTGTTACCACACACAATGTTTGATATCAGATACTTAAGGAATTTATTGTGTAGCTCTTGTCAGCATCTGTGGATTGAAATGCAGGATGTTTAGGTTTTAATGTCTTCTGACAGATGTTTATTCACAGTGTTTATTTTAGTAATAGGTTTCACCCCTTTCATAAAATAAGAGTCAAATATATGCAATAATTGGTGGTGTGAGCCCTATGTATATTAGGCCCAAAGCAGGTGTGGACTTTGTAGTTTTTGTTAAATGTAGTGCAGTTGTTCTGGTTCAGTTCAACACTTCTAGAATGGTTTGGGAAAAACTGGTTTCAGAAATATGAAAGAACAGACCTGACTGAGGGAGAGCAGTATGGCATGGCAAAATAATATTTCAGCTTATTTCAACTGCACTTCATACTGTAAGCTTAACTTTCTAGGCTCAGAAAGCCAGCTTGATATTTTTACTTGTTTTTTCCTTAAAGTAAAAATTTCAATGAAGAAGATTTTGCCCCTGCCTTGAGGAAAAAGCAGTCTGCATCTTGGGCCTTGAAATGGTATGTGATACTTCTTGTCAGAGCTTGTTGTTAGGATAAATTGGGTTACAGGTCATATTTCTTCAAAGAAAACACACGTTGAAACAGTTTTTCCACTGCATGTGTAGCGATGTAACCAGGATCTTACCGAAAGTAAACCTATCTGCCAAGTGGGAATGTGACAGACCAAGTCCTGAGATTCAGTTCCAAAATGTGTGTCAGGTTTAAGGGAGACGTTCTTAGAATATTTATAATATCCTGACCCATTCTAGAGTTGAGAGCAAGATTTGTGATAACACCAAGTACACAATTTTCTGTTTTATAATTGAGTTTTGAATGACCTCATACTTATCAAATCATTTAAGTCTCAGACTGTAGATGTAACAAGTGCACTTGCTGTCTTTGGAAAGTTAAATGGAACAGCAGCCCTGGATATTTGCTGTTGCTTTTACACTATGCAGTGTATTTGCAACATTGATTAATTGCAGAAAAAGATTGCTTATAATGTTAAAATAAATTTTAATTTTTTTTAAAAAGTCTGTAATGAACTGTTCTGAAAATGAACTTATATAAATTCTCTTCTAATAAGTTAATCTCTTGAAAAATGTGCAAGAAATGTTCAGGTAATATGAAATGTAAAACCTCAGGATATTTGTTTGAGATGAGCTGGGTACCATCTGCCCATGTCACCTTGTGCCATTGCTCTAAAGGGGATTTTTAGCTTTGGATATAATTAAGCCTGTTCAAGGTTAATGGTGGTAGGTCACCCATAGTTTTGTGCAGAAAATTGCTTAAACAATCATTCCATAGATGAAGAACAATGTAATATAGTAGCACTGTCTGCAGAAGTGCTCTCGAGTGCCTTAAGATATCTGATTAAAGACAATACATTTTTGTGGAATTAGGTCAATATCACCTAATTGAAATGCCAGTGTGAAGTACACAATAACAATGTCAGGTTTTATTACCTGTCCCTTGTTTGGAATCATAACTTGTGAGTAACAGAACAATCTGCATAGACTAACTGCTAATACTACTTTCTAAATATTTTTTCTCCAGTGTGAAGGCTGGGGTGGATTATTTTAAGGTTGGGCGCCACGTGGAAGCCATGAATGAGTACAACAAGGCTTTGGAAATTGATCCACAAAATGTTGAAGCTTTGGTAGCACGGGGAGCTCTGTAAGTCTACTTGTTTCATTGTTTATTCCACTTTGTGAAAGAGAAACATTACTGCTTCACGTGCAACTTTCTGTTTTTCTAGGTATGCAACCAAAGGAAGTCTGAACAAAGCCATAGGGGATTTTGAAATTGCTTTAGAAAATTGTCCTACCCACAGAAATGCGAGGAAATACCTGTGTCAGACCCTTGTGGAAAGAGGCGGGCAGTAAGTGTTGGGGTTGTGGCTTTGATTGGTTGTTAACAAGCTTTCTCATAATATTTTTTTTAATACCATTCTAGTGAGGACACAGAATGGCATCTTTCCTTCCTGGCTATGTGTTTAAAGAAAAAAAAAGTCCTTGGAAATATCCCTCCTTGTGTAATTGGTTTAGACTTTGTCCTCTGTCCCAGTTAAAATCCTAGCAAAATATTTGAGGTTTAATCCTCGATATCCTTTTTAATCCTTGATATCCTTTCACTGGTAGGATACCAGGCTTTCATAAAGTCCTATGAATTGTTTGGATACATTCCAAAAGGTTGAGAATTGTTTGTTTATTTTAAAAAAAGTTTTGTAACAAAATGATGTTCCATTACTCTGCTGAAATATTGGGGAACCACTCTAATGCAAAATTTTAGTTTTGAATATTCAGGGAATAGGTTTCTTTTAAGCCCTGTGTTAAGAAGAGACAGTATTTTTGAAACTGGAATTGACATTTCAAAGAATAGTGTTACAGGTCAGGATTAGGAGATGATAAGGTCAGAAATACTGTTTTGTGTTGTTAGTGAGGTGAGCTGAGATGATACAGGGGATCTCAGAGGGATGCAGTGGTGATGTCACAGTACAAATAAGAAATACTTGCAAAGAAGAAAGCCCTAAAGTAAGAAAAAGCTGTCAAAAGCTGTGTCCTAACTGTGTATGAATTATCACTTGAATTTTAGGTTGGAAGAGGAAGAGAAACTGCTAAATGCTGAAAGTTACTATAAAAAAGCCTTAAGCTTAGATGAGACTTTTCAGGAAGCAGAAGAGGCCTTAACAAAACTCCGTAAGCACATGCAGGTGATTCTTTACTTTCTTTTCATATGGTGCTCTCACTGACAATAAATGAACATCAAAAGTCGTATTAAATCCTTTGGACAGGGAGGGGTTAAATTGATGGTTTGTCTTATTCTCTGCTTCCCTACTCCACAGTAAATCTTTTCTAGTGAGCATTATGGCTGTACCTACCAGAAGAAAGGTACCACTTGGTGACTCCACTGTTTTGGGATAGTAAAGAAATGCCAGACAGTGGAGATAGGGAAAGAGAAAAGCAGGGATAAGCATATCTCATCACACAAAGTTATTAGTGAGGTTAATGTAAGCCATTCTGTGAATACAAATGTTCAAAGTGTAAAACACTTCCACAGGCTAAATAAACATTGTTACTATAGTCTGGCCAGACCCTTGGTCCTTGCGGTAATTAGAGAAAGATAGAGTAACACCAGGCAAAGCCGAGGCACAGGGAGCTCGCATGAGAGGGAAATGAAAAGGTAATTTAAAGGAAAACAGCAGGAGGTGGAGGGTGGGCGGGCAGACAGTTTGAATATCTCAGCTTTCTCCTCTGCTGTCTGGTGGTTTTTTTCTCTCTTCCCTTGCACGCAGCATGTTTCCCAGGTGAGCCTGCTGGGTCTCTGTGCTAATCTGAGTTGTCATCTTTTCCCTTTTATTTACCTCCTTTGCTTGTGTTGTCTTCCAGAGTGGGTCAAAGAGTAAAATAGAGCACTGAGGAACAGGCGTGTGTTGTTCTGTGCTTCTGCATGTGAGAGGATGTGCACAGGCTGGGGTAGATGGCCTTAGTCAGCAGTTCTTCAGTTGGTGGAGCCATAATGCTGACACGATGTGTGGAAACAAGGGGGAAGAGGAGATGGGACAATCTTGATAAAACTGAACTACACCAGAGATAAAGGGGTGTATGTTATTTGAGCCATACCTGCACTTGGCTGCTTTAGAAAGAGGTGTCAGTTAAAATGATGAAGGATATTCTCGGCCACTAGGAGATAAATGTTCCTCCTTTGACATTCTCCTGCAGTCATCGATGCAGCAGATAAAGAACATGACAGCTGTTGTTCGTTGCTATGCATGGCCTTGGCTGCAGTGAAGGGTTTCCTTTGTTATAGCTGTTAAGACAGATGCTGAGTTTTCCAAACTGTAATCAGATTTCCTGCTCAATCTGAATAGAGCTACTCTGCAGGGCTCTAAGTGGCAGAAGTCTGATCTCTTACGGACTTAAGTAGTTTAAGGATTATTTATCTGCTTAGATGCTCTCCTGCATTTACCTGTAACTTAGTACATATGTCTGATACTGTCCCTGCTGTGTAGAATGGCTGAAACAAGTCTGCAGTGTGTTTTCCTGTAATACTGATTATGTGTTTTTCTCCAACGCCTTTTCCTCTGAACGGGACTGTTGTTGCTGTGTCTGCCGTCTGGTGCTGCTCATCACCACCAAACCCCTGGAACTTGATTTCTTACGTAAACTATGCATCAAACTGCTCTGTGAAATTGTTACAAAACGGTTTGTATTCAAACATGGCCAACTTGAATTCATCTTCAACTGGGTTCTGCCATGTTTTTCTTGTAAACTACAATAATGATGGCACTTTTCCTCAAACTTCCCTCTCTGTTTCGGTTGTTTGGGGGTTTTTTCCTTATTTTTCTACATGTTGATAATGCTGGGGATTTTTTGCATATTCTATCTACAACTTTTGGGCTCCATGCTTCCTGGTGTGCTGGATCATGGGTACCACTGCAATGACTGGTCAAATATATTTTTAATGGAATAAAAACTGCAATATGGTCCTTAAATTTAAACCTGACTGTAACAATGGCCAATGCCAAATTCCTGAACAATATTCATTTTTGGTCTGGGAATCCTGGTAAAACATTCCTGGTGTATACATTTGGATGGGATTGAATGGGGGGAAAATACCTGTGTTAACACTACTAATGTAATCTTTTTTATGATACTTGGGTTCAAAAAAGAAATCTTTGGAAATGAGGGAGAAACAAGCTGCCAAAGAAGAGAGACAGAAAGCAAAGAAAATAGAAACAAGTGCAGAAAAATTGCGTAAGCTCTTAAAAGAAGAAAAAAGGTAACTGTTAATTCAGTGTACTGGTTATGTGGCAATAAGTGCAGATGAGACTGTGAGCAATCCATGCCAACAAACAGTAAGCTGGGGAGAACTTCTCCCTGGGTAAGCTGCTTTTCCTTCAGAATGCTCTTGTGCATAGTGTCCTTTAGTGCATATAATCTTTAATGGAGATGTGTGTGGCAGAAAATTGGTTAAGGAGTACTTTGCAATGCGACATATTTGCAAAGTGTAATGCCATGTGAAACTGGGAAAATTATTACAAAATGTTCAGTGGATTTAATCCTAATTTTTTGATCAAGAAACAACATTTGAAATGGTCTTGCCAGTCAGGTTCAGTTTCTGTTCCCACCTTATAGTCCAAACTGGGGTGTGCAGATTTGCTTTCTACGTGTAAAAAGTTTTTGCCTGACACTGAAGGTTATCTCACAGATTAATTATTTTTTTAGGTTGAAGAAGAAAAGGAAAGTATCGACTTCCTCCTCCTCCTCTTCTTCATCCTCCTCCTCCTCCTCTTCCTCATCATCATCCTCATCAAGCGATTCATCATCAGATGTATCAGTTTCTTCTTCCTCCTCTTCCTCTGATCACAAGAAATGTAGGAAAAAGCGTCGGCATAGATCTGAGTCTGCTCGCAGCTCCAAAAAAAGCTCATCTAGAGCTTCTTCCCATTATAAAGATCAGAATAGGAAAGAGGAGTGGTATTCCCCTCCAGCTGATACCTCTGCTTCCTTTCTTAACCAAAGTTTTGAAGTGGAAAAGCTGCTGGAAAGGGAGGACAGCGTAGCATGCCCAAAAATGGAGGTAAAAGAAAAAGACAGACACTGTTCTTTTTCGAGGACTTCAGGTGATGATGAAGACACTTTTGGAGGTAGGTCTGAAGATTCAAGAGATTCTTACGGTAGCTCCAGAAATCAGCCAAGTTACAGCAAAGCTGAAAAATATGGTAAACCAGAGAGATTTTTCTCCAGCTGGAGGGGTTCTTCAGGTTCGTATCATAAATCAGATTATAAACCCAGGATGCATTATTACAGGAGATTTGAAAGGGATGGAGAGTGGAGAAGAGAGCAGTTTAAGAGACATGGCTCAGGTCAAGACAGGTATTACATGTCCCCAGGGTCTGACTATTCTGGCAGGTCAGGGGGGAAGTACAGGTCATATTCTAGAAGCTGTTCACATGAAGGGGACAAAGGTTATGATAGTGACAGGCACCATAAAAATGAAAGTGAGACTAAGCATAGAAAAAGAAGTTATGAAGAGACTGATCAAACAAAGGAACCAGATAAAGAAATGTCTTTAAATGGTACAGAACAAGCAGAAAGTGGTGTTAAAAGAAACCTGCCTCAGAACTTAGTTAACATATTCAATCAGATAGCTGAGTTTGAGAGGGAAAAAGGAAGTAAGCAGAAGAAACAGTGAAGTACCTGAGAATACACTACTTGGATGAGTGTAGTTATGTGAACTTTTAACTTAGTATCTTGTGAGAAAATACAAAGAGTAAGAGAAAGGCAGAATTTTTTCTGTATTTCAGAATGTGAAAGAATTCTAAAAGATCATATGGCGGAAAGAAATGGAAGAATATCCTACATAAAATATCAGTTATTATTTAAGATACAAGTTTCCTGTGCTCTTAATTTGAGGTGTTCCTGTACAATACTCTGTCTGATGGGCTGAAATCCCTTGATACCTCTGGGTGTAGCTAGCTGTGCTCCCATCAAATATGCACTTTAAAAACAGATGGGCTTGGTTTTTCTTGTCCCTGGGGTACTATTGACTGTTGATATTTTTCTATCAAACTTAACTTCCAGCTATAGAAAAGGGATAACTGAATGAAGTCATGTGCCATCAATGTATATAGCCCATTTGATCATTAAATTTTCTTAATTTTTCTTAATTATTTGTGTCTGAGTTTTTGTGAATGTTGCTGGGATGTTTCATCCTGGTGCAATGTTACACGTGCTGTCTACTCCATGGAACCCTGCCATGTCTGTGAAGGCAAGTGTATGGCATGTTCTCTAAGAGTAAAGTAAAAAAAACCAAAACACCCAACTTGAAGTAGAAAAGCAAGTTTTGCAACAGTGTTTATTGTCTAGGGAAGATAAACTGTGAACCCTTGGTTTGAGCTTTGGTGGGGATTTGCTTTACAAGCGCTTGGAGGCAGCAGTTGCATTGCTGAAGAAAAAGTTACATGGTTTACAGGGAGATCTGCAGAGGTGGGTAGCAGAACCACACAAGGACAGTTGTCCTTCAGCTGCAAACTTTCCAGGTAACTCCATGGATACAGGTTAGTTGCAAAAATTAAGAAACATCAGCCAGTTTGGCTTTAAAAAAATGACTTAAGACTTCTTGCGTTTAGAAATCCCGGAGGTGCTGCCTCTGCTGGGTGCCTGTGAGCCAAGAGCTGCTGCTTCCTCAGGGGTGGGGATAGGCAAGGTCAGCTCCACGACTTTGGCTGATGAAGCTTGACTAAAGGCTGAAGCTTTTCTACTGGGGAATCTGAAAGAAAAAAAATTCAATAATTAGGATACAGAAATCCCTGCATCTAAAACAGAGCTGCCAAGGGTGGCTCACGATGAAGCCACCCAGTAGCCATGTCCATTCCAGGGGAAACCCCCTAAAAAGATCTCTGTAGCCATCACCACTAAATGGCTTCAGTAGCCCCTGGGAATGTTGGATCATAACTCGGTCAGCATGGCACAGGCTCAATTTCAGCATTCCTGGAACAGGGGAAGAAGGTACCAGTAAAAGCATCAGTATCTTCTCAATTAGGAAGGGGTGTTCACACTATCAAGTGTAAAATGTGGCTCAAAATTGTGCTTTTATAATATCAAGCTACTTTTTTTAGTTAGACCACAGTAAACAAAAGTAAATTTAATTATTCTGTAATTATTGGGTTTTCTAAACTGTGACGGATGCTGAAGTAAACTTCCTCATGTGCTAGAAAAATGTAGTAGACTTAAAGGACAGAGTAAGGAGAAAGTTTATAATTTATAGAGTCTTTAGCAAGTAGAGACAATTCAAGAGTTTTTTTCAGTTTTTAAAATTTTATCAATTAGGGACAATTTTGCTGGTTTAAATGTGATCTTAAAAAAAACCCCAAAGCAACCCAAGTGGGTTAGAACTTACCTAGTAGGAGGTAGGGAGTTCTGTGGGGACTGAGAAGTTTGACTACCACTGGGAGAAGCAGCTGCAGGCAGCGCTAAATTGAACTAGAAAATTTGGAAAGAAAAAACAGGTTAACCTGATGGCTGTGTAACAGGATTGGGATATCAGGAGCATTTACAGGGCTTGGCATTTGAGGAGATTGGGAAAGCAGGTTGGAACACTTTCCTGTTTTACCATATTGTGAGTTGTCCTTGAAAGACACTCAGGTTGGAGCTCTCACTCAGGATTTTGGTGGCAGTTAACTGGAAAGCTCACCTTGTCAAAGTACATTTGAAAGGCTGCAGTTAAACCAGGATTTGCTTCTAGAACATCAGCTATCACTTGGTTGACAGTTCTGTTGAAGCCTTTCAGTTCACGAAGACGAACGTCTCTCTCTTCCTGGGTGTCTGTTCCACTCTCAGACTGAATTTCTCTGGATAGTCTGGAACACTTAAAACAAATATTTTTAAAGCATTGTTCTTATGAAAATACAGCACTTTTTCAGACACCTACTAAGTTTAACTCATAGAGTTTAACCCACACCACTATCACTATAAAGTTAGAAGTTCTCATCAATAAAC
Source organism: Daphoenositta chrysoptera (assembly GCA_013397915.1). Classification (NCBI taxonomy): domain Eukaryota; kingdom Metazoa; phylum Chordata; class Aves; order Passeriformes; genus Daphoenositta; species Daphoenositta chrysoptera. The sequence continues at coordinate 73,689 of VZRO01005546.1, read as the reverse complement.
ACAAACCTGTTTTATAACCCTTTCCAGTTTTCGCTTCTGTTCTTGAATGTCTTTCTTCAGCTGCAAAATAAGAGCTTGTTTTTCCTTCTTTTGCTCTTCGAAGAGGCCCTGCTGCTTCTGTACTATATCAAAGTGTTGTTGCATGCTCTGCAAATTCATTTGAACAGCAGTATTAGTTTATAAAGCAGGTTTGGTATCCTTTTTGTATTTGTGGAAGCGTCTGTTGACATTACTACTTGTTTCTAAATGTAGCTCAAGCAATTAGTACTAATGTTAACTCAAAACTTTCTGCCAGTCCAACTGTTTGGGGGATACAGACCTGGATAAAGCAACTTCCAGGTAATGTACATCTCTGTTAAAGGTACTGTTAATGAAATTACAGGTGTATCTTTTAAGATGTATGTCATAGTGGCTACAAACTATGTACAGGGCACCCTACCAACTTAGCAGTGCAAGCTCTCGTAAAAAAACCCCAACATTGTTTCCTGTAGGAAAAGAGGGATAACTTTGGAATGAATAAAATCAGCTCCATAAGGGTAGCTTGGTTTTTTAATAAATAAATGCATAAAATTTTTAAAAATTAAAAGGCGGGAATGGGTTTGCTGTAACACCTCATTATATCCCAGGACTTATTCCCTGATGAAGATCTGTGTCCCTTTTCTTTACCTAAAGAAATAACATCTCTGAAATACGAGCTATGTCCTGTGGTGGTAGAATAAGCAATAGGAATGATTGTTGACTATGGGCAGTGAATCAGGGCTTAGAACAATCATGTGCAATATGACAATGTACCTAATAATATTATAACTGAAATGTCACACATCAGAATTATGTGTTGCTCTTTCTTAAGGTTTAAATGGCTTTTTGATAACCAGAGAAACCATGAGTGAGTCCTTGCTGTGAAGCCTGAACACAAACTCGTTTGCCTGCATTTAGTGCCAAGCCTGCTAAATTACAAGTCAGCTAAATTAATCCTGTTTAACTGAGGCAACCTCAAAGCTAATAAAACTGAATCTGTTCAGTTTCAGTTTTTATATTATTTTAGAAATTTATATTCTTTCAGAAAAATCCTGTGTGGGTTTTAATCTGCAGTGCTGGACAGGCTGGTACAATAGTGGTGTGTGCTGCACATGAACACAGCTGCTTTAGTGGCTGCCAGAACAGCAGCTGTCAGTGCATGTGGGATTCTTCTGGCTGTATGTGACTAAACACCTGAAGTTTTGGTGTGATTCAATAAAATTCAAATAAGCACTCACTTGTTGAAAGGGGAGGTAGAGCCTTCTAAAAATAATATCTTAATAAAAGAGCAGAAAAAAATTGTACCACAATTTCCTATTATTCCTCTAGGATGACTTGCATGGATTTAGCTACATGCTGCAGTCTTGTCTGACTGGAACTTTACTTGTATTTTACCTGGAGATTTTCCTGAAGTTCCTTGATCTTTCTTTGTTTGTATCTGTATTTTTCATCAGCATCCTTTTTATCCTTTTCTAGTTTCATTTTTTCCTCAAGTTCCTCACCTGTGATCCCAAACAATGAGGCAGCATTATTGCTGTGTATACAACTAAATTTTCACTTGAAAATAAGTTGCACTTTAAAGTAACTGCATCTCAGAGTATTACTATATTGGTGTTGGCAGTATTTCTGCATTTGAGGGGTTTTTAAATACTCTCCTACTAATTCCAATACACTGTGAAAAAGAAACTGGCTTCATGAGGGAGAATGTTTTAAGAGCTACGGGTTCCAGAGCCAGCAGAGGGCACAAAAGTTAAATAATAAGTATTATTTAGAATTAAGTTCTATTTTCTATCTAATTTCTATTTTACATACTGTTCAAGGCAGTTCCTGAGACAGAGTTTTTGTAGTTTCTGTTCCAGTTTTTAAGTACACACAAGCTGTTTTCCATAGCCATGATTTCTTTTTCAGCTTTGCAGATCTTTGCATCCAAATCATCACCTTCTTGTTGAAGTGTTTCCTTTTCCTGTGCAGCCTGAAAGCAAAACCAATATTTCAGGTGACTGCAGACATACTGAAAATATTATGATGATTATATAGCAAATATTTATTATACATCAGTATTTAGGGGTTAAAACCACTTGAACTGAGATTTGGGTGACTGGGGAACTGAAGGAGCAGTTATTTACAGTACTGAAGTTCTTGGAGGTGTTTCACCCTCGTGCATTTCATTATGGGAGCTTCTCTGCCTGAGCTCAGTCAGTGCTGCCCAGCAGCACCCACACCCTGTACAGAGCAGAGTCCCTGCCTTGCTCTGCTGGTGTGACCTACAGCACGTGCTCCACCTCTGCCTCCTTCACCCACAGAATCCAACATTTCAGATTGTACAATATATAACCACTGAGAGACTGCTGGAAGTCATCATCCAGTTTGGGAATTAGTTACTTGTAACTCCTCATTGATCTGACCAGTAGATTTAAAAAACAGCCAGCAGGTGAAGTATTTTCTATAGCCCCTTGGAAGATCTGATATGGTGAAAAATCTCCATAGGTGTTGAGGGTATTTTATACACCCACAGTGACCACATGGCTTCTGCAGAGGGTCTTCTGCTGTCCTCGATCTCACAGTAGCACAAATATAATCATTAAGAAATTTAACATTTAAGAATAAGAAAAATATGAACTTCAGCGCAAAGCTCACAGCTAAAAGTGTGTGGCTTTAACTGAAAATTAGAGAATTTTTGGAGATCAAAACTAACAGATTCGTGCTCAAGAACCAGGGTATTGCATTATGGATAGACTGATTTTCTCTTTTTTCCAGTGAAAAGCTGAAGTATACACAGGTGATTGGTAAGTGAAAGGGGAAAGTAGACATTTTTCAAGGTATAAACCCCATATGGTAAAATGAATATCTGGAAATAAGTCTGACAGGTAGAGAAAGTGAAGGTCACGTGTGACTCCAATAAAATTATTTTCAGTTCATAGTGGATTATCACTTGACCAGTAATTCTTTTGATTTTGTAAATTAATGACCACTGAAGTCAAGTTTTCAAACTGCTCAGAATTAAGGCTCCACATAGATTCTTGTGAAATTACTGTATCATTTAAATAACCAATGGTGTCACATAATGTAAAACAATTAGACTCAAAGTAGGCAGTAGGCAAGGAGGTTGTCTTAGAGCCCAGGGAAATCCATAGCTTAAATAATTGAATTATAATGAATTAAGTTGATAAAATACCTTTATTACATAGTAGGCTTGACTTTTTGTCTCCTCTCCTTCAGATGGCATAGAAAGAGTAAAAATTTCGTATCTGCATTTCAGTCTATCAATTTTCCATAGGCGATCTTGAAATTCAGCACTGATTTGTTTGGGGAGAAAATAAAGGGGTTGAGAAAGTGTTTGGTAGTGTTTTGTGGGCAGCTCTTGCTGCAGCAGTTTAAATTCCTGTTATTCCAGCAGCCAGTACCAGGAATTATGCTGCTACTGGGTTGCTTTCTGTGTTCTCCCAGCCACAAACATCCCTTGCTCTGGTTACCCACACGCCTTTTGAAGTTCTTAACGGAGCCAAATCTGTTTTCACATCCCAGATCACTGCATCCTGGGAGGCTGTGCCACAGCTCTTATCCAGATTTACAGGTTTGGCATTTCACTCCCAGAGCTGCCCCAGCTGCCCCTGCTGATGGTACCCCAACATTCCCACTGCAGGATGAGTATGAGGCAGAGCCAGGAGCAGCCCCACATCAGACTCTCTGGAAGTTTCCAGTAGCTGGGTGATACCAAAGGAAGAAGGCCACAGTCTGTGCTCTCAGTGAAGCCTCAGGCTCACTAAATCACTCTGATTCCCACACTCTAATTGTGTGGGGTGTGGTCAGCAGGGCAGTTCAGCTGAAGTGTTCACTTCTGGCTGAATCTCGATACTGGGATTTCAGAGCTAAAACCATCCCAGATACGTTGCCCTGATTATTACAGGAGGGAAAGGTTATTTCTATGTTGTTGCTTTGTAAGAGGGTACATATGTAATTCATAAGATTTGATTTGTTACATAGGATACATAATGGAAAGCTCATTAGTTAAAAAGCAGAAAAAGCTCAACCAAACAAAACACACCGCAAAACAAACCAGTTGTACTGTTTGAATCAAAGAAATTACAGTTTTATCAAGAAGCTGGGAGTAAACCCTTTTTAAAAGCAACTTTTGTGTTTCATATACTTTGGCATACCTCCAGACACATGGTTTCACATGTCCAGATTATTTTGAAAAAGGCAGAGTGACACACACAGTGTTTACTGTAAAGAGATGTCTGTGACTGAGGTTTCCTCTCAGTTCTGCTGAGGATCCTCCCTCACAGCACGGCCACTGAGCTCCTGTTCACCGAGGGGTTAAAGCTGCAGCCTGGGGGTCACAGAAGGGGTCTCTTGCTGGCCTCAGCTGTCTTGGTGGATAACTGAGCAAGATTTATTTAATCTTCAATTTCTCTAAAGGTGAAGCTGGGTAAAATGCTTCTCTTATTACTAAGTTCCCATAAAAAACGTACTCAAAGCCACAAGTTTAATTTCTGTAAGAACAGTTACCTCATGCGATGCCGCTCCTGATCCAACAGTCTTATCTGGGAATCCAGCATTGCCTTGTGGATCCTGATTTCCTCAGTTCTTTCTGCTATGGCTTTCTTTAACTCCAGCTGTTGTTTTTCCAGTGTTAGAACTTTCTCTGCTTTACTACACAGAGTATTTCGAAGGCGCTTCAGTTCTAGTTTAAGGAGATTATCTTCGACCATCATCTCCTAGTAAGTGCCAGATGATATAAAAATAAATCATTATTTTAATTAAGATTATTTATAATTTAGTAAGTTAATACTTATTCATTATTTTACCTTTAATATGTATACACCTGCAAGACTCATTTTGCTCTGCATTTAAAGACGTCATTTCCTCATTTGCCAACCGTTTAACATGGTGAGTGTGACAGGAGTAGATAGTTTCCTGAATGGTTTTATACAAATTCATCAGACTTTCTAATTCGGGCTGAGTTTTGGGTTATTAGACTTTTCCCTCAACAACTTTTTCAGTTTAGGTGGTTTCAAATAAAATAAGAGACCTTACAAGGAGCTTCTGGAGCAGTTAATATCTCACTCAAACCATTAAAAATGTCTTGGAATATATTCTGGATTCTGTAGGCCTGCAAATCATGTTACATGAGCAAATTTTGTATATACCAAAGCTTACAAGAAGTAGCAACTGGTGAATTTCATTAGCATGCAAATACTTTAAATCATTCTTTTAAAATCTCTTACCATCACAAACTCAGCCAGTTTTTATCTGAGTACTTTTAGGTCATCAGCTTCTTTTGTTCCCCTGAATTTTATCCCCAAAGAAAAGTTCCGTGTTTAGGGAAAGAGTTTTCATTGAAGAGGAAGTGCACCAGTTAAGTCAAAGGCAAGACTCTTTCCCCTGCTACTTAGACTCTGCTTTTCTCTACTATGTTAGTGCTTCCTTTAGGAAGGCTAAAGTTTCCTGCAGAAAAAAAATGTGCAATAATTGGAGGAGTGGAACTGTATTTTTCTGCTTATCAAAATGTGGGGAAAGGATTTACACTTTGTTTCTAATTCCTTAAATTGGAATATAAATTGATTCAAACCATCTGTTAGACAAAAATGCTTACAGTTTAATAACAATACTGTGCCAAACTTATTAGTAGGCATCACAGATTGAGAGTAAAAATTCAGTGTTTAAAAAGACATCCTTGAACAGTAAATATATTTTCTATTTTAAAGGTAAATGTTTCTCGGGAAAAACCCCCAACATCCAATGACCTGGTGGATATTGTAGGATTAAACTGGTACTTCATCAAACTTTATGCTGAATAGACAGGAGAAGCAACACTTTGCTTAGTAAGATAACAGTGATGAAGATGACTTCAAAGTTTGGGAAGGAAGTGTAAATTAGAAAACTACAGAAAGGGTTCTTATGAATGCAGTGATGTAGCACTGTGGAAGGCAGGTGACAGCCCAAACAAACCAAATTGTCCTGTATTAGTAAAGTTGCAAAATAATACTGTACCTGCTTAAGGTGTTTTGCTTTTTTTAACTCCTGAAGCGATCTCTCATTGAAAAGAGTTAGTTCTTCTATCTTCTCTATCAAACCACTGGCTGCTTCTCTTGTCTTATCAATTGTTCTCTTGGTGATTTGGATATCATTCTGTTTCAAAATAAGTTATATTGAACTTATTTCAGTGAATGTAAATTGCAACAAAAGCTACCAGTTAATTTTAAATGAGATGCATTTAAGTCCTGGAACCAGGAACCATCATCATGGTGTGTCCATATGCTGCTCTGCAAACTGCACGGCATGTCCTGGTGCAGAGTGCTGCATGGGGTCTTTGGACAACTTTAAATGCAACTGTACTCGGGAATTTAAGAAAAATATAAAAGTAAAGCTTCACAAAACAGCATTCTCCTATTTCTGCATGGGCCAAATGATAACTCAGACGTTTGCAAGCAGTCAGTCACATCTTGATGAAAGCTCAGCTTGTCTGTCCAACATTCAATGCTTGTCTTCATGCTAGGGTGTCATTGGGCAGTAATAATCTATTTTTCTGAAAGCAACAGAGAATATATGAAGTTTTGCACATGGGTTACACAAAGTTCAGATACCCTTTAGTCTAATGCCAACTTCTTAATACTAAGACCCAATCTACTTAATTCGCTGAGGTTTCTAAATGATACACAGTCAAAATGATGTTCTAAGGAAGTTACCTGGAGTTTCCTGCACATTGACTGTAGCACATCATATGCCTTTTTCTTTTCTTCTAAGGTTTTCTTACGTTCAGCAACTTTTCCTTCCAAAACTTGTTTTTCATCTGAATTAACCTCCCCTTCTAACCGTGACAGCCGTCTCTGTATTTGCTGAATATAAAAATCCTGTTAAAATAAATTTTAAGAGAATTAATAGTCTGAGATAAGCAAAAAACTTGGATCTAAATGTTGGCTTTAGGACAGTCACCCAATTAAGCTATTGTTTTTATAATAGTTTCTGGCTTATAGACCTCATTAGCAAAATATCTTAGATGACTGATGAGCAGTGATGGTTTGGGGTAATCTTCTAGGAGAGTAATAAAGCACACTCAGCACAGGCTGCTGTAGGGAGGCTTACAGTGGAGTTGCCATCTTGTTGCTACCAGTGGATGCTGATATAAAAGAGCAAATTTTCAAAGTGGTGCATAGGAAATATGCACATAATCCAATTAATAAATAACAGGATTTTGGCATGTACCTCTTGTATTGCTTTAAAAATATACCCTGAGGTGTCTGTGGTTCAGAGGGATCAAAGTAAAGAATGGATTTTAGGAATTAGTGGGAAAAGCAGCTGATCCAAAAAAATAATGAAACACACAAGTACAAAATGTAGGTGATACTTTAGTAAGTTTCAGTAATTTCAACTTTATCTGTACATCTAGAGACAGAAACAAATGCAGACTAAATGCAGACTACTGCGTAACATTTCCAAAATGGAAAACTGTTAAAGATTACAGAATTCAAGCAATGTGCTATCAGTAGACTCAAGAAACAGTCACAGTATGAAAATGCATTAACATTTTACCTGGTTGTAAATTAATCCTTGTTGTTTTAACAGATCTGCATCAAGTTTGCGCAGTCGACTCTTGAGATTTTTAAGTGATTTTTGACCACCATCAATTTCTGCCAGAACAATCTTCTCCTTATCCCTCTGCCCTTTTAACTCCTGAGTCTTCTTGAAAAGTAAGTCCTTTAACCTACTCATTTCATTTTCTTTTTCCTGGTGATAAATTGATTATTAAGTAGAAGAAAGAAGTAATTAATCACATCAGAATTAATTTCTCAGGAATTATTTGCTTTTATTAAACATATATAGAAAAAAAATTTTACTATATCCATTAATATTAACATGGAAGTCTTCAAAATGGTTGGCAAAAAAAGTATTTTACTTTAAGAGAAAGTAATATTTTTTAATAATTTCTTAAAAATCTAATCCTACCCTATAATGACATGACTTTTTTTTACCCGGTTATAGGAATGTTACTCTTTTCAGCCTTTCAGAAAACTAAATTCCTGTCATTCTTTTCAAAAAACCTCCTTACTGCCTCCAGCATCTGTGAATATTTGAGAAATATAATACAAAGCTTTTCAATGGTTTATTAAATCTTGTAATGCTGTGTGTGCACATGTATGTACGTGTGTGTTTATCTAAGATGGAATAAATCTGAAAAATTACGCTTTCTAAAATCACTTCCTTTTTCTCAGAGGTAAGTTGCACTAACACCTAAATCAGTGCAGGAAATGAGGTTTTAGTAGGATAAAAAACAATGCTGAACATTTCAGGTAACCTGAAATGCACTGAAAACAATGAAAATTGAGATTATTTCCTTTTTATAACCCTAATAAGGAAAACAATTGTATTCTTTCCCTTCCTCCTTCCACCTCTCCCACTCAAGTAGCCAAAGACCTTCCAAAGCTCAGGCCATTGAGCATGCCACTTTCCTGTGAGGTACATCCTAAAACAAGTGATGTGATTTTGCCTTCCTGTTCCAAAGGACTCGCTTACGTTTAGCTCAAGTCTGGTACAGAATTCGAAGATTTACATTTAAATTAATATGCAAAACACCTGAGAACTCACTTTTCTACATTGATTAACAGCATGTTTATTCTTGATTTAATATGTGTGTAACCATCTTTCTGGCTTAAATAATGGTGAAAGAATTTAATGCATTCTCTAAGGGTTTGTAATCACATTGCACATTCTACCCAATAGAATTTTTTTGTAGTTGAACTTGCTGTAAGTGCAATTCCAAATTCAAAACTCAGGATGTAAGAGGCAAGTGTAAGTTTAATATGAAATTATTATGGGCTGCAGCACATGTCAGGGAGCTTCGCATCATGCCTGAACAAAGGAACTTTCTTCTGGAAGCAAACTGGTTTTTAAGCATGTGCCAAATGCTGAGCTGTACTTCTGAAACTAATGACAATTATAAATTCATCCACTGACACAGGATCATGATTTGACCTTCACTTCATGGTCTTTATTGCATATCTAAATTAATTTATTTAACAGAAGTTGTTGCTCTTCTTGAAGTGAGGTTGTTAACAGAGATAAGACATTCAGTAAGCTTCCCTGTGCAACAGTGTTTTGCCACAATTTGAAGAGGGAGCAGTACCACAGAACTAGAGAGCAAAACAGTGACATTTCATCCACATTGTTCCTGTAAATATCTCTTCACAGTAAATTAACAGATGCAGCAAATAGCCATGTGTGTCTAATGGTGATGGAAGGGAGGCTTCTGACTAATTCATTACAGACATTGTTCGAGAGCAGTTCATCCTAGCTAAAATATTGCCCTGGAGCTGTGGAGCTGCCAAGCTCAATGTCATCTTAGGTTATCTGCCACAGACACGAGTAAAGGAACCCTGCTAAGGCTTTAGCCACCCTGGAAGCTGTCTTAAGGGGAAGCAAAAGAGGTTTTCATTTTAATGAAATGCTATACCATTACAACTTGTTTTCAAATTATCTGAAAAGCCAAAACAGTAAGGCCTGTAATTTAAGAAACTCTCTATAAAGGAAGCACATCCCGTCTCTAGTTTCTGAAAGTATATTTAAAAGGTATGATCAATGCCCGTGGAGTTAAAAAGTTTGAAAATTAACATTCAATCTACTGCAAGGCATTACTTCACATGCATGCTACAGGAAACACAAAATAGGGAAGAAAAGAAAGAGCATCCAGTGGTATGCACAGATGCAGCTTTGTTGTCAGTTGTGTGGGGCACCTGCTGTCACATTAAATTAACCTGCTCATTCTAGAGCAGTGAAAGCTTCAGCATATCCAATGCTCAGTTGTCCAGCAAAATGTAAACAAATATTTCTGTCATGTTCAGTCCGAAGTAGTGAAAGTACTTTAAGAGAATTAGTAGCAAAATGACAAAAGAATATAAGCATTTCCTGAAATGCAGGTAAGTTCAGAAGATTGCGTTATAACACTGCTTTTATTCAAAAGCCCTTTACAGTTTATCAGATGATAATGGACTTTTATTCCTATACTTCATTTCCAACCTAAGAAGTGGGTTTTTAATTTTATAGAAGCATTATTAGGCATGTTAAAAAATAGTCCCCTTATTATAGCTTGTATATGCCACTTCCCAGATCAAAATCTTTATTCATGAAAATGAAATCTAAAGTGAGCCAGTCATTATTTAATAGTCCACAAGTTAGATGTGTCTGAGTATCATGTAGTAGAATTAAATAATGAAGAGCAGACTAGGCCAGCCAAATCTGATTAAAAGATTCCTAAATATTTTTTAAACTGTTTGCCAAAATCACAGCTCTTTGCAGGTTTATAAATTTTGGTGGTGTTTTACTTGAGCCATGAAGTTTTTGGTCACAGTGTTACTGAAAAGTCATCCTGACAAGATTCTCACTTTTTAACAACCTTATTGATGGGTATCTGAATCCTATATTAATATAGTCTGAATTAGTAGGATCATTTATTTTCCTCCAGAGTTTTCTCAGCACAGACGTATCTACATGTACATTACTTCAGTGTTTGATGAAATAGCTACTTGTCATATTAATACTTTCATTTAATTTTAATAGAAAATTCTAATATTAAAGACATCATTTTAAAATATAAAGCTTGCAAATACAAATGACTTCTCATTTATAGAAACCACAAAAAAGATTTTTACCTCAACACTTTTTTCTTCTTCTTTCAATATTTCTTCAAACCTCAAAGCTTTCTCTTCTGAACTGAGTGACTCCTCAATCACAAGCTTCAGTTTATCAGACAGATTTGCATTTTTTTCATTAAGAAGTTGTAATCTAAACCAAAAGACATAAATTACATGTAGGTTGCCTAAACAATGCTGCCAAAAGGAAGCAGCAAATCAAACTGAGCAATTGCCTCAGTCTGAACTTCAACCTATCATAAGCAAGGCCCTGATTTTTTTTTCACACCCTTTAAAAACAATGATTACGAGGAGTTTTTTGCCAAAATTACCCAGTGCTCAAAACTATGCAGGACATGAAGTAATCAGAAAGTTAGAGGCTTCAGTCGTCAACATTATTTAAGGTTCTTTGCTATCTCAAGGATTTGACTGTATTACTAATCCTTACAAATTATATCTTTAAAGGTCTGTTTCTTACCTGTCTTTTTTCCCCTGAATTTCTTTCTTCAGATTGGTTACTTGTGTTCTCAAAGACTCTAGATCAGAAGAAGTTCTATTCACAATGGACTTCAAAGCCTGCAGCTAATAAATTACAAAATCAAGCAACTGAGCTCTTATTTATTTGGTACATGTTAATATATTTAAAATTAAATTTCCCCATTTTTGGAAAGTATTCCATTACTTTTAAACAGAGCTCTCCAAATGAGGAGTGCTGCAAATTCTGAGGCACTATAAATTGGCCCAGCTAGTAAATTCAATAGACTAATTTACATAGTATGAGTACTGGGAGAAAATAATAATTAAGAGCATGGAACAAATTATGGAGGTGTTGTGGGCTGCAATTCTTGTCCAACAGCATCTGTATGAGTGGAACTGTGGTTTTATAGTGCACAGCTGACCTTGCTGAAGTTCTCTGTGAAAATGGATAACCTTAAATACCTATGAAACATTTCTATGTCAAACTTTGCTAGACACAAAAAATTATTTTGATTAAGAGAAGAGATCACTGTGAAAAAAATACACAGATATTTAATTTGGTAAAATATACATGACAGCATATACTCATTAAACAGGATAGGAATACTTTACAATCCATAGCTCTTTCATCTTCGCAGTATCACTTAACAGCATAATTGTCTTCACTTTCACAGATGAAGAAACCTGATCAAGGGCATGTATAGCAGGTTTCTTAGAGTTCACAAGTTGTTGGCTGAACTGTCTCCTTCTTTCCTTGTTTCTCACATGCATGCCACAAATGTTTTAATAAAGGGAGACTGTTCTATTGTCCCATCATGGAGTATTAATTGTGGAAAAACTTCAAGCAAGAATCTCACAGCTTGAGATGAAAACCAACCAATTCTACAAACCCTCAAGCTTGCATGAATTATAGGGTAATCTAATAGCCTACACCTTGTTTGAGATACCTACAGTTTAATTAGGAAATCAGTCTATGAACCACCTGCTACAGAAAAGCTATTCAAAGTTAAGGCAACAGCAAATGTAGGGTTTTTCAAAAATCACCAAGCTTGCTGAGTAGCCCAGTGTTACCATTTTCTTGTTAAGAAAAAACTTACTCAGGTAATACAAGTGTATCTCTTCTCAGCAGAGCCATGAAAGTTGAATTACTTCTTAGAAATACTTCTACAGGCATTTAAGTAATTAAGCAGTGCAGCTCATTCCCAGATTTAAGAGCAGAGTAAGTATGGACAGCATCAAGCATGGCTTGTTCACAGGGCAGCCCTGTCCTACTGCCTCTTGATTAGAAAGCCATGTGAAAGCACTGGGTGTTTTCCCCAGGAATTGTAACCTGACTGCAAGGCCCACCAGCACACCCTTCTGAGAGCACAGGACAGGAATTGTTTGGAACCTGGAAGAGATTTCTCTCATCTTTATGCAATACTGCAGTCTATGTATGCTAAAGGAAAGAAGCCTCCTGAGGCATCTAACAGTGTTAGACCATTTGTGAGAAAATTCACCCATTTTACACCTCCACGACACAGAATACATTCCAATCTTTTCACCACTCTCACTGACAGAATTAATTTGAGGGTTCAGATCTCAGTAAACAGGAGTCGGCTGAGAAAAGCAACATTTTGTTGAAATATTAAGAGTCTAGTACAAAACCAGAGAAAAGGAAATGCTGTTCCTGTATTTCCTCCATCTGGTCCTCAGTTACAGTTTCAGTCTGCTTTCCTGAACTCTTTGGTCACCCTCACCTCATCCTGCAGCTGAGTCCTGCGAGTGTCCTGACTCTGGTACTCCTTTCGGAGGTTGTTGGCTTCCCGCTCAGCAGAAGAGATTTTCTTTTCATATTCCATATTATTAACAGTTTCATTCACCAAAAAGGAAGTCTTCTCTCTCAGCAAAAGTTCCTTGTTTCGGATCTCCTGTTTTATCTCTGCAATTAGCTATCAGGATAAAAACATTTTAGATTTGCTTGCATCAGTTGTGTTAGATTAATAAAGGGTACAACCAGAAGATCAATTCCTAATGATTACTATTTGCCTAAGAGAGCCCAGTTATCATTCTTAAAATTACTTTATTCCATGGATATATCACACCAAACACTACAATTGTTTTGGACTGGAAACTTCCAAAATATTCCAATAATTAAAAAAAAAAAGACACTATAAACTCTTACGAAAATAAAATAATTCTTGATTGATTGCATTGGGAAAAAAAAAGCTAAGCAAAATTTCAGGCAGACTTGAAACAGATTAAATTAAACAGGAAAATTACCAGCAGTAGTGATGCTTACTTTACCTGACAGGTTTATAGCTATTCAGTGAAAGTTGTGCATTTCCTTACTCATTAGCTACTCATAAAATTATACTGTAGTTTTGATGTTTAAAAAAAAACCAAACCAACGAAAAACCCCCGAAACCCAGATTTGGAACAGTTACATCAGTTTTACCAAAGCACAGTGATCAATCTCCTGATCTCTTTTTTGCATTTGTTGAATTGCATTCTCCCACTGCCTGATGACTTCTTGCCTTTCTTGATGAACCCTGCGAAAATCTTCAGCTGCTCTGTCAAGCTCCATCTGTTTAAAAGAAAGCACCCCTGTGATTTCTGATGTTAAAAATGTTACATATAAACAAGGGATCTCTGAGAACCTTAAGCACAAACCTGAGCTGTCATAGTTTCTGTAAGCTCATTATCCAGAGCTCTGCGCTTCTGGTTTGCTTCCATGGTCAACTTCTCTATTTGAAGGGTTAATGCCTAAAATGAAAGGATATGAAAATATTTGGAAATTATGTATCTGTAAAGAAATAGTTCACATTTTATAAATTCTTAAAGCCCTGCTACAATCAGGGGTTGAATTATTGAGGCATCAATTTTATTGTGTTTTAGACAACAAAAAATTGACATTGTAGCCTCCCAAAATTTCACTCAATAGAAGTGGCCATAAGAACCAGAGTGCAGCAGGCCAAAGTAACCCTCGACTGTGTGTAAATGTGTGTGGTGTCTGTGGAATACAGCACTGAGACTGTTCGTGTAAACTGAAGTTTCTGGCTTAAGTATTCCATGAGTAAAAACCAAATTTATCCTCACTGTATTTAAAGGCCAAAAAGAATCATAACCAGGGTTACTTATCTCTAAATTAATAATATACTTGGGAACTCACCTTTATAAACTCTGAACTTTTGACTGGAATCTCTCTTTATACAGATAAATATGTTTATGTCTTCCATTATTTCAGGTAGCTTTACTGAAGTAGCTGTACTTTGTTCTCAGCAATATTAACAAATTCAGTTCTAAAGGGAAACCCTACACTATTTGCCCATAGTTGATGTGCATTTTTGAACAAACTCCTCTTAATTCAGTGGCACTGTTTTCTGGACTTCATTATTTATGAAATATTTATTATATTTGTGCACCCTCTCAAAAAATTGAAACTTAAATTTTAACCAGATGAACAAGCAAATGAATGTCTTAAATTATGCTTCTCATTGTTGTAAAACCTGTTCTCTCTGAAGCTCAAAATGAGCCTCATATGGAATTGCACCGTTGTGCTAAATGGAAACCAGTTTCAAAGCAGTGTTGTACAAAATCTTGTCTTTATTTTATCTGACTTGATAACATAACAAGGTCTTCAAGTGATAGAATGGTTCTCCATTTGGTTTCTGAAATTTGCTGTCTTTTCTACTTACTCCTAGTTTCCCTTCATCTTGCTGAGCATACTTCTGGATTGCAGTAGCATCATTATCTGTACGATTTAATTCCTTTATCCAGCTCTCCAGAAGTTCCTCATCACAGTTCATCTGTTGTTTTAAGTTTTCCAGCTTCTTAGTGCTTTTATTTATAGTATTCTAATAAAATAAGAGAAAATCAAAGGTTCAATATCAAATGTCTAATATTCATTGAATAGTAATTGAAGCAACCAGTTCAAGCTACTGTAACAAGTCTACCCACATCTTGTCCACAGAACTGACAGTTTCCTTTTTTATTAATTATCTGTCATACTTGAGGATTGCTATTGGACATCCTAGCCTTGAAGAAGAAACAAGACAGTAGGTTGTCACAAATTTAAAATGCAAATAATTTTAAACAAAAAAGTCTACCTCTGGCAAGATACACCCATGTGCAGAGTATTTGTTCCACATAATAAACTGATCTGAGGCATCAAAAGGTAAAGTTTCTCCCTCACTCATTAAGGCCCCGTTGTTACACCCTTATCCTATATATCAGTTTTCAAATGCCCCCACATGACTGTGAAGAGACATCCTGACAAAAATGAGATAATCTAGATCCAGCTGAAGAGTGTGAATTTCTTCATCCTGCTACCCATTCTGGGAGACTGGAGATTACAAACAGCCTTAATCAGAAGAAAAAGAGGAAATAAAAAAAAATTAAATGATGAATAGAAAGACAAAGAGACAGTTCCAAACCCACAAAACCACCTATAATTGGATAGCATTAGATTACCTTGTAACTTAAAACAAAGTTTTGACCTTGAAATCATGCCTCAAGTTTATTTTGTAGAGAAGAAGATTTGCCAGTGATAATTTAATTTTTAAACCATTAAAAAAATACATGTGAGAATTAGAAATACAGTGATATGGAAGTGTGGCTGTGTATCTGGCATTAAGAACAGAACTCTTTCAATATCTAATTAATATTTGCTAAGTTTTGACCAGTCTATGCAAGGAGAATCCTCAGTGTCACTCACCTACACAGGGAAAAGCCCTTCCAGATCATCTACTACAGTTCATAAGCTTTAATTATGATTAGCTATTCTTGACTTATACTACTGTTGCTGTAAGTGCAGGTGAGGACAAGCCATAAAATTCTGCAGTACAGGTATTCTCTTCCAAAAATTTCAAACCTTACTTCTTGAATGTTCTTCTTCTGTCTCAAGGAAGCTATCTCATCTTTCAGTCGTTTAATGTCATTTTTGAGACGTCCATATTCTCTCTCAGCAAGGGCTTTAAAATGATGCTCAGTTTCAATTTCATTCTCTTTGGCTTTGTAAAGAGACTGAAGAATAATAAAGTTCAGTATTTTACTGTAAACAAAAGGCATACATCAACAAACCCTTTTTTTACATACAATTCAATCCCAAGACAGAGGTGGTGTGGTTTCACCATGTAAATGAAGGAATTTTCAGGGAAAATTTATTGGTTTGATTTTAGTATCTCAAATACATGTGTTCTTATGTATACATATATAGACCTTGTATCAAGTATCCACAGGTCAACCTTTTACAGCCCTAAAAACTCATTTCTAAGATTTTTCACCCAAGATTCAGAATCTTAAACTTTCAACATCAAAATCTTAGTCTCTTGGTCACCACTGACTTCACATCAGATTCAGGAGGCACAGCAAAAAAATCTTTTATTGTTCTGTGCTGAGACAGACCTCCCCTGCTGACCTATAGCAGTATTTATGTATTGTCTAATCTTTCTTACTTTTAATTTAAATTAAAACTTGAATCTAGCACAAAAAAAAAATTAAGAAGTTGTTCAGCAGGGAAGTTTCTTAAGACTTTTTCATCCAGGATATTTTATCTGAAAGGTGTAAATCTTTGTCTCAAGACTCTTTAGAAATCTAAATCAGCCCTTCTGGCCAGTTAATTCAGAGTGTATGTAAAGACTTAGATCTTGACCATCTCACTTCATTTTTCATGTCTATGAATTAGGTCTTCACCAGTATTTCACAACTAATTATTCAGCATTATAAAGATCATAAATTTATTTTTCTCTTACACTCGTGTTTTCCTTGACCAATTTTTTTTGTTATTAATATCTACAAAAGTCCCCATTCATCAAGAATTCTAAAATGCAGCCTTTCTGGCTTTTTTCTAGGGAGAGTAATTTGAACTTGAGTGGTCTTCTCAAGGACCATCAGATAACATCGAGGTACATAGTTTAACTTTTGTTTCTTGTGGAAATCCTGGAATAAAGGCCTAATAAATCTCTAACAAAACTGGCAAAATAGATAGGGATATCAACCCCAGAGAGATGCTCAGGTTACGGGTCTGTTTGACAAAACAGATCTGCTAGAGGTGGCGATTTACCTGAGAGAAGCTTATCTCTTGTCTCACGTTCTGCAAGTGAGACGTCATTGCTTCTATACGCTCCTCAAAGTTGGTCAACTCATTTTGCAGGTTCTCTTTTTCCTTTAGCATCTTCTGGAGCTGTTTAAGAGTTAGAATCGTCAAGTTACTGTTTGCGGTCGAGTGCTTATTACCTGCAACTACCTAAAAATGGTCATTGCAATTATCAATGAAAAAATAGCGTAAGAAGTAGCTGCTACGTTCCTCCAAAGCAGTGAAATGAGGGATTTCAGGAGAAACTCCGGAGCTTTCCTAAGGGGACGGACAACTCGCACTTCTCCTCCCGAGGGGCTCGGGGGATGCGGGTGCGCGGGTCCCACGCTCGGAGCCGGGGATCTCCCTCCCGATTCCCCGGGCAGCTCCGCAGAACTCGCGGGTTTCCATCCATCCATCCCTCCATCCATCCATCCATCCATCCATCCATCCATCCATCC
>VZRO01005546.1:0-55879 GCA_013397915.1 Daphoenositta chrysoptera | reverse complement strand
GCTGGGCCCGGTGCCGGTGGCAGCGGCTCTCTGCGGGTCACCGCGCCCGGCGCGGGGCTGTGCCGTTCGTGGCCGTGCTGCAGGGCCGGGTGGCAGCCCCAGAGCCGCTGGCAGCGCCTCAGAGCCCCCCGGCTCCGCTGCCACGGCTGCACCGGGGCTGGGGCCGGCAGAGCGGCGGCTCCTCTGCCGCTGGGACACCAGAGAGGTGTGGGGCTGACACCACCGTGACACCGAGTGACGGGTGTCTCGGGGGGTACACTGTGCATGTCCTGCTTGTGAACAGGCCTTTGGCATTATCTCCACAGCTAACGGGTGGGTTTCCTGAGCCACGCTGCCTTCAGGCGACCAGAAACACTAATGGACGTCCTTGTGAACTTGCCTGTCGCCTCTTGAAACCATCTGTTCTTCTGGGCTGCAAATGCCCTGTGCCTCTGAGTTCCACCATTCGCAGACCAAGACAGAAACAACACTCTTGGCAGCAATCATAGAGTCATAGAACGGTTTGGGTTGGAAGGGACTTTAAAGATCCTCTGGTTCCGTGGACAGGGACACCTTCCACTAGACCAGGTCGCTCAGAGCCCTGTCCAGCCTGGCCATGAACTCTTCCAGGGGTGCAGCATCCACAGCTGCTCTGGGCAACGTGTGCCAGGGCCTCACCACCCTCACAGAAAATAACTCCCTCCTAATAACTAATCTAAACCTACTCTCTTTTAGTTTGGATCCATTCCTCCTTGTCCTGTCACTACATGCTCTTGTAAAAAGTCCCTAAAAAAAAGAAGGATGGCCTTGATGCAGAAACCCTCTGTTGGTGGCAATTGCCTGGCTAAAGCATCTGAAAAGACATGAAAGGAATTAATCAAAGCATGATTCAAGGGTGCCTGAGCGAAACAGCAATAAGCACTGAGAAATGTTTGGGAGGTGGTTTGGAGGAGCAAGGAGTTTGCAGCGAGATTTGTTACAACCATGGACCCTTGGCAAACTAACAACACTGACCACAGCAGAAGACATTAATGTTGCTACATATCTATAACTGTATTATGGGATATTTTCAGAGAAGAAAAGATTGCTGAAAGACAGTGAAAGGCCTGATGAGGACGCACCAAAAGGGAGAGTTGCAGTGTTGTGCAGATTATTGCTAGTCACTTCACTGATCATCCCCTGAGAACAGTCCTGCGTTTTTTGGAAATTATTGAGAGAAAAACGAACAACAATGTTTGGTGGCAACAGTTTCTTAAAAATAAAGGAATGGTACCAGGTTCCGTACCTCAAGCTACCTATGAAAAAAATGCAGATGTCATGAGGAAGACCTTTTTTGCCTCTTCTCTTACCTGGCATGGGTGGCTTGTAAGAAGTGCTTAATAATAGTTTTGAAGAATCAAGGAAAACGTAGTGTTTTGAGAAAGTAATTGACAGCAAGCAGCCTCCTGCCACCTTCCTGGTTGCCCTCTGGGATGTATGAAGTTGTAATGGCCCGTGTCCTCTGTTTTGATCTTGCTGTACACTTTCCCAGCCTGCAGCTCAGTGATGATGTGTCTGATTGTGAGAATGATGTGCTGAGTACAGTTCGTGTCTTCCAAAGGGACGGGGGATGATTGGACCTACAGTACCAATGTGGACAAGACAAAGATGCAGATGATCTGCAGGAAGACGAAAGAGAGCTGAGATATATGGCCATTAAGAAGAAGGGAAACTTCTATAGGCAGAAAATTCAGACTTAAGATATATATATTCCTGATTCTAGCACAGATGGAGGACACTTCTAGACGATGGCCATGTGTAGACAGGTGGCTTTTCCAAACGAAATCCCAGGACCAGCAGCTCGCAGCAGTGTGTCAGGAATGGGGGTCGGAGCAGAGGGGATGCAGGGGTGTGGTGACAAGGAGGGAGCCCCGGCTGCAGGGACGGTGTTGGGTGAGCACAGGGCCTGTGCAGGGCTGAGCCTTCTGACCCCTCAAGGTCCCGTGCCAAGAGCCACCTCTTGCAGAGTGCAGTGAGGTGACCTGGCTCAGCGGGAAGCTGGAATTCCAGAGACACTACAAGCCACTGGAAAGAAAGCAGAGACTACAACGGCACATCCCCGGGTACATATTAAGGGCCCCTTCCTTTCCTACCCAAAATAAGAACCTCCTTTTACTCACTGTATGTGAAGAATAAATGCAACTTGCCTTGCAGGGGTTTTAAATTGACACCTGTAGTTCATTGTGGCATTGCAGTGGTGAGCACCTGATAATCTTTTATTATCCAAGCAGAGCTTGTGTATGAAAGAACATGAGACCATGTGATGCCTGAGAAGAAGAAAGCAAATTATTGGAAAACTATTAGGTAAGCAATCAGTCCTGTTCACTAAGCAAGGCTTAGTGAACAAATGAATATTACCAGTGAAAAATTAAAATTAAATCAATCTTAATGCAGTTAGTTAAACTACATACCAAACTTTTGAATTTTTGTCATCATAAGTGTACTGTTCACATATTTTTGAATCCAATTTATACATAGTGTCTGAAAAGTATAAAGTGTTATATGGATAAAGAGTATTATTTCACAATTTTAGTGGAAATTCCACCCCCCTCACTTTCTCTTGCCTGACGTTGACTAAACAAATCTCCATTATATGCTTTTGTTCGTTTGGTTTCTCCCTTCTCCTGGCTGTGGAAATGTGTTCAGTAAATGCAGAACTGTTTGCCAGACGTGCTAATCCACCAGATGGTGCTGCGTGTCTGTGGATTCAGGGGGGTTTGCTTGGTGTCTCTTTAATACGGCACCAGTCAGTTATCGACTCTTCAGTTAAAAGGGAATATAAAATTCCTGTTCTAATATATATGTATATATTATACGTGTATGTATGTGTATGTACACATACACGGAAGGTTGTTTTGTTTTGTTTTATTTTTTTAAATATATCTCTTATTTTTAAAGGTGTCAGAGGAACAGGAGGACTTCTAACATGACAAACTGCTTTTCCTGTTAACATTCCTTTTGAGTTGAATTTTCACTTATGTAGACCACTGTCCCCATTTGTTCACAAGACTTAAATGTAAAACCACTGTTCCTGGCCTTTAAAAGACTTAAAGCTCCTCTCGTACCTGTTAAAAAACATAATTTTCATTTGTTTATGCCCAATCTTGTTAAACTGTTATCTGTGTGAAAATAATGATTTCAATGATGGGTTTCTTTCTAATACATGATACTTTTGTTATATAAAATACGGGAAAACATTTTTTCCTGACTGTACATCTAGCACATCCTCTGAAAAAAGACTCATTTAAGGGATTATTGGATTATTTGTACCTAACCCACTGTAGCCAGTCGGTGTCAGTTAATCATTGTTTATAATCAATTTCCCATGTGAACCCCCAAGTGGGAGGGTGTTTGATAATGGGATGTAATGGCCCACACTGTATCTTCTCTTTCAAATGGGGGCACTGAGGCTGCTGGCACAATGGAAGAAGCAAAAATAGGAAGAGAGATTGAGGGGACCACACAAGTGAGTGTGAGATCAGGACATGCAGGAAGTCTGAGGGATGGAGGATCTGGCACGATAATGAGTGAAGTATTGACTAAAAACCCAATGTCTTTATTGAAAGCTGGATCTCTTGACTTGGGTAGGAGAAGCACAATTGCATAAAAAGGAGAATTGCTTGTAATTTAGGTCTGATGTTTTATCAGTTATGTTTAATCTATTGATAACCAGTGAATGATATAAATTAACAGCAATTTAATACATTGGTCTTGGGGCAAAAAAAAAAAAGACAAATAGAGCCGAAATCAAACACTTTTGAAGTTTGGGGAAGTTTAAATTTGTTCTCTTCATCCTGTTCTATACTTTCTGCATAGTTGTGCTGGCAAAGGCTGCAATGTTGCTGGCACAGTGCAGTGGCTTTTGTGGGCTGGAGATGGGTGCAGAGGACAAAACCCCATCCTTTTGCTGCAATATTCATTTCAAAAGTTACTATAAGACAATATGTGAATAGGATAATTTAATTTCCTTGTAGAACCCGAGCTGGCAGCAGGCACGGGAGGGCAGCTGAGCGAGTAGAGCCTTTGGTAGGGGCAGGAGGGATTTGTGGAGGGGCAGAGCAGCCCCTCTGCCCGGCGGGGCGGGGTGCGCCTTCTCCAAACACTGCTCGCAAAATGTTCGTGTAAAACCATTACCAGGTTTTATTTAATAACCTCCTAACCCTCTCTCTCTCTCCTCCTCCTCCCCTCTGTTCCTCTAATGCCTTTTACAGCTCTCGCTGCACAGCGTGAAGCCTCAGAGCTGTATTCATCAATGGCTCACACCCTTGCTTAGGGGCCAATTTTCATGGAAGCTATACAGGAAAATTTTGAAATGCACCTATCTCATGCAGGGCACAAGATGATTTCTCTATTCATTACTATTCCAAAAGGACTTGTTGTCCTTTGGAAATGTTCACATATTACTTACATTTGTGTGTGCATGCATACATGTGCAGAGCTAACTGGCCTTTAGATTTGAGTGGTCTAAAAATAAAAATGTATTGTTACTATCATTGACACTAGTCAGCTGAAGGGTAACTAAGGGCCTGCTTGCTTACACTGAGTGAAAGCAGACAAATGCAGAGGAAAATGCAGCATTGTGTGTTAGGTGAGCAAGTTCTACAGACTCGAGCCCAAAACTTGTTAAAAATCACCCTTTTGTTTGATGCTATGAGTAGCAGCTTTCTGAGGAATTTGGGAGTAAAGCCAAGGACTTACTCTAAGAAACAAAACTGCAGTTTTGCTTCTGAAAGCTTTTTGTGCAGGTCAAGGTTATAGTACCTTTCTAAAACCCTCCAAGAAAACATGTTTCTTTCCCTTATGACACCATGATTTAACTAAAGTTTTTAAGTTTGAGGGGAAAGAGAGGTAAAATCATAGAAATTATTATCCAAAATGACCTTTCAGTTTAAAACCCATCTGACAGGGAGGGAATCGTTACTGCAAAATTGCCAGTCATAGACTAATTGCATTCTCAGGGGTTGCTAATTATATCCAAAATTACTTTAAACAGTTTTGGGGAAGAGACTGAGACTTACTGCTTAGCATAAAGCAGTTTATTTACGCATGTACAAAGTAGCTTACATCCCTAAGGGATTAAACTAATTTCAATATTTTACTGTAAGTTGTTGTAAAAATTGTGTCATGCAATGGTGAATCAGAAGTGGTAGGAAAAAAGAGGGCAAAATATACTTTGCTTTTCATAATTTTTCCAACAGGCATTTCAAATTGTAATTCTAAAAATAGTTTTCCCCTTCACTTTGTTTCTTAAACAGAACGGAAAAATCTCTTTCTGCAGATCGGGCCCATCCACTGACATTCATTTTTACTTTCTGTCTGTGCAGGTGAGTTCCTCAAGAATGTGTTAAAGATCAGATTTGGTTTTTCCGTATTTGTTGATGTTGTTTTGCTGAATGAATTTTGCTAACAAAACTTTTTGCTTGACAGATGAGCTTTATCCATGGCCTAACAAGAGGGCATTGTTTTACAGGAATGCACAGAATTACCAATCTCCCCATGTATGTTACATAGATCAGAAAAATTCACGGCCCTGTCAGAGCCAAAAAATAGCAGTGAGTCCTGTGAAGGCAGAAGTGTGATCCTTGTTTTAGAGATGACAAAACAGAAGCATGAAGATGTTAAGTAAATTCCCTCACATTGCCCAGAATACCAAGTAGGAAAATAGAAATTTCTTATTTTGTGCTTTATTTGCAGGCACAGCTTGAGCACATCTGTGAAAGTAGTGGCTGTTTTGTTTACAATGGGTAGCCTGTATCCAGTTCTTCCTTCCCAAAGTCCATTTGTGCTGTAGGGAATATGTGGGGATTGTGAATGTACTCGTAAGTAGCATTCCACAGTTGAACTAATTGCCAGGCCAAGCGAGGGACCACAGTAAATGGGTGAATAATTTGATCCAAGATGGATTTGTACTCTACCAACACAGCCTGAAATCTTCTAATGCTTTTGGATTTGACTGTGAGCTGTTCATTGTTGTTTGAGCCTGTTCTTTTCTATTACCATATTTTCTCTGGATATCATTTCTGTGTACCTTATCTTTGTATAAAAGACCACATCTTTACCGTATTTCTGGGGAGTAGTCAGTAGAGGCATACAAAATTTACTGCTGTAGACCAAAATATGACAGATAAAGGTGGTGCATTACAAAGTTCTTGCCCTCAATCATGCAGAAGGCTCTCGATGCTTCTGTGAGCAGTGGTAGGAATGTGGCTGCACTGTAATGGGAGAAGGGTTAACAGCAAACCAAGACATTTTCTGCAGCAAAAAGAGATGGAATCTTCTCCAAGCAATTACCTTTTATGTAATAAACAATGTCAGTGGTCAATAGAGGGAGTTTTCTTACCCTAATCCCCTTCCATTTACCTTAAAATAGAAGTGCTGTTAGTTTGAGTAGCAGGTTGGTGTATCATGAAGCCTGGTCATACCTGGGTGCATGTCAAATTAAACTGCCAGCAGAAAGGTCGCTCCAGTAGCTTTTGTCTATGATTTCCTTGAATAAAATACAATAATGCATGCTAGAGCTTCAGTGGTGTTAGGTGCTTTTGTCAGATGTGCCTATTGATATGCTGCAGCCTTTTTGGAATATAGAGTGCATTGCTTTTTATTACAGATTTTATTGGCATCATGAAGTTGTGATTAGCTTCTCCTGTACTTTTAGCTTCTATTGGCTCTGAAAATCCAGCTGAAATTACTAATGGATACTTTCCAAAATAATTTCCTTCTGGGAAAGGATGCACATAACCTGTTATCATTAGATATCTGCTGGCAGTACACATAGCTTGTGCTTTGGCAAGCCCTTAAAGGAGGGGAAGGTTTGATAAAATAGAAAAGCCAAAAGCCATTATATGTGCTTAAGGCAGTGAGGAATTTAAAGATTACAACAGCATATCTGTCCTTCTACATATGAGCTGTGACTTCCAATGGATGTGATGTTCCTCGTGGATGCAGTGAGATGTGACAGAATGGTCACACAGATGAGTATTCCACAGCTGAGTAGCTCTCAGCTCAGTTACAGGACACAGAAAAACAGAGCTTCAGGCAGCATGTTTTCTTTGTGTTACACACAAACAGCACCTCTGTCTGCTGTCCTTTATAGAGGAGTGCAGCTACTGTGATCCCTTTCCTGACCATCAGCTTTCTTGTGTCCTCTTTTTTGCTTCAAAAATAGGTTTATTTGAAGAAGAGTTGAAGTAAAAAAAGAAAAAATGTGGCACAAGATTAGAAAGGAAGAAAGTTAGTCCTGCTTAATATTATGGAAGGTTATATACAAGAGCAGTGAAAACTGCAAATCCATCCTTTTTATTTTTCTTTATTTTTAAATTTTGTTTTGGTTTTTGTTTTTATCACTTTCTTTATAAACAGTGTAATGGTAAAGCAAGGGCAGTGCCATGGAAGGCCAGAGGCCTTCCAGTTACAGAAGGGTGATCAAAGAGAAGAGCCTTAGCCTGACCTTAGCCACAGCCATTTCCAGCCCTTTGCTGAAATCTCAAGCAACTGCATTTCTTCTGTTCCCTACTTGTGTTTCTGAATTCTCAGTGCTTGAATCCTGCTGCTTCTGGCTTATAAAATCCTGTGTCTGTAGTAAGTTTCTTCATTTTTGTTCTGGTTTTGTCGCTACTGAAGGAATCAAAACACTTTTAATTGTTTATTCCTTAGCAGTTCTGTATTTTGTGGAAGGAAATTGTCCTTCCTCCTGCCAGCATCCATGGAGCCAGAGAACGCCCCAGGGTTGTCAAGGCAACAGCTTTAGCTTGGGGAGCTGCAAAAGAGAAAGGGGCAGGAATGTCCTCCAGAGAGCCAGGGGCTTTTGCTGCAGGGCACAGGAGCCTGTGCGTGGTGCCTTTCCTGCAAACACCATCTATGGGTGGGCCAGGGAAAGCAGAAGTTCCTCACAGTGCAACACAATGAGGTGGAGCTCCCAAAAACAGCATCCTGATGTACACTCAGGTCTAGAATCCGTGGCCCAAACTGGGCTTCTCTTCAGTGTGTTTCTTCTCTCGTGCAAGGCCACATTGAAATACTGGCATAAATCAAGTGTTTTTAGGCTTTTGGAAGGGAGAGGGAGCTTGGTTCTCTTTACTACCTACAACTTTTAGCAAGCAAAGCATTCTATTTAAAAACTTGATCTCTGTTCAGTGCTCCAGAAGGATGTCTATTCATCTAACTGCTGACTGGATTCCTGTGGTGATCTTGCTTGCCTCTGCTGGGAGATTTGCTTCTCATGCTGGACAAAACTCACAAGCAATGAGCAAGCTCCTTATCTAGAATAAGGCACAGGGCTCACCTGAACCCACAGAACTATGCTGCAATTTACCTGGTGCAGACTGTGGGCTGTATGAATTCAACACAGAAAATGCCATTGCAAGAGTGCTAGAAATGCATATAACCTAGCAAAAGTTCCTTCGTTCTGTCCCAAGGACAGGATCCAAGGACCCTGTCTGCATTGCAATATTTCTGGTATTCTGCTTCAACAGCCAACAATTAGAAAATCTTACACCTGTATATTATAGTCGGAATACTCAATGCATATTTCTATGGAAGCATGAAAATTTACACATTTCCCATTAGACTTAAAATGAGGCTATAAAGGGTTTAGCAAAGTATTTTGTATGGGGAGATCAGATGGCCCCAAGACTTGTTGCTGTGCTTAGTATTTGGCACGCAGTGTCACCCTCTTCATGCAGTAGTTACTTGATATGTCTGAAGTGCATATTTGCTGTCATGTTACTGCTATGTGCATAGTAAAATGCTATATAGGACATAGCATAATCTTGTTTGATATTATGATCCTGTAATTTTCTTTAAAAAGATTAATCTTGTAAATACTGTAAAGTTATATTAGTAGTTGCAGTAAGCTGTTTAAGATTTATGCAGCAGCATTATTTGTATTTATAGCCAGTGACCTTGATACCTTCTACTTAGAGTTGAGATATTTTTATGTTACTTTGTTTCTTTATTTTTCTTGGCCTTGGTAAAAAAAAAAACAACAACAAAAAACACAAACAAACAAAAAAAAAACCAAAAACACCCCAAACAAGTAAACCAAAAAACTGTTAGGTTTTTGATTTTCTAAAGATATTCCAAACTTTTACGAACTGTGATACACAGAGATTTTGGAGATTATTTTGACACTTATTGCCATTTCATGTAGTCATTTGAGTCATTAGGGCGTGAGTAAGGTACACCTAGAGAGACAGACAGAACATTATCTGTGTATTAGACTCTTGGAAGTGCATTTTATTGTTGTATCAGTCATTGCAGAGTAAGGTTCTGAGCCAAAGAGCACAGATAAAAATATATACAATCACTTTAAAAGGTGGAATATTTGAATTTAGCTTGCAACATAGTTGCATGAAATTATCACTCCTGTCATGTCAGCTGAAATATCAGAAATCCTTTTTCTAATCCCTTCCATGTAATGTGGCACAGGGACATAGATACCTATCAGCCAAAAGAGAGAAGCACAGCCTTTCCGACAGACTCCGCAGGCTGCCTGCAATTCAATCCCCCTCTCCAGCCTCTCCACCCACTGGTTGAGCCTCTTGTTGCCCTTCCAACACCTAATGCACTCCTGACACAATGGAGGGAGGGCAGGAGCAGTGTGGTGAAAAATCAGACACTGCAGACAAAAACTTGACAGACTGTCTTCCTCCCAGAGCCACAATATGAACTGGCCAAGTGAAAAGTGATGGCCATTATCCCGTCTCACTGAATGACTTAAATGACTTACAGCCACATGCAGAGAAAGTTCTTTGGACTATTTCCATAGGGGTTTTAAATTTAATTTACATGATGAGATGTACAAGGTAGGTTTTTGCAGTTGGAGCAGCTTCACTTTTCCCTGACTCCCGTGTAAAGTAAGGATTGAAGTCATTGGAGTAACTTCATTATCGATTGGATGTTGGGAGAGCATTCTCATAGTCCTTAGGCAGCTTTCCAGTTGTTTTGCTCCTCTGTGCTCACAACAAGCTCCTATTTACATTTTCCCTGAGGCTGAGGTTTCTGGGCACGCTGGGCACTCACCCAGCATTGCACACCTCAGGAAAAATGGCTCCAAGTGTATTCTTCAGTGTTGTTGCACAGGACACAACCTGGGTCGACAGCCAGGAGTCTCAGGCACCCCAGCAACTTCTGTATTGACTACAATCTGGAAAATGTAGGTGTTCTAATAAGCACAGTGTTTTATTTACAACTTTAAAAATGCTGCCTCAGGTTCACTTGAACATTTTGTCTTTGACATTCCAGACTAGTACCTATATCCTGGGATGCTGGCCATGCCTCTCTTTCTTTACTTTGTCACAAATCATGACTTGAGATACTTTTACCTCTGAAAGTTTCACTAAAATTGATAAACTCCTGTGAAAAGTTTCAATTCAGAGAACTGATTTCTTGAAGAATTCCCAGCAAGTTCTTTACAAAAGCTCTGATAAAAGCAACTCCTCTCTGCCTCCCTGTCCTGTGACTCCTGCTAATTCAAAAGCATATCCATGGGCTCGAGAAGAGCAGCTGTAAGAGCAGAAGCAGCCAGAGACTAAGAAGAGAGCAGAGGCACCAAGAGCTGTGTACTCCTGTAATTGTTGTATCACATGGGAATTTGAGGCACCAAGCCTGGCTGTTCCCTGTTGTGTGCTACAGCTTCTGGAGCCTGACCTGACCAGTAAATCCTTTAATTACTTACAACTGGGCCATGCTTTTATACACATACAAAAGCCAGGAGAAGGCTGCTGGGACCCACTCACCAGCTGCTGTCAGTGTGTACAGCTGTCAGAAAGCCCACTTGGAGCAGCCATGAGCAGGATGTGCTTCCTGGGCTTGTCCATCTCCCAACCACACATCTGGAGTACCCCTGGACAAGGTGTCTTCCCGTATGGTGGGGCACAGCATGGCCTTGAGCTTTCTCTGAGAGCACCTCAAGCCAGGCTCACATGAGCAGCATGTCTGCTCTGAAAGCACGCTGCAGTATGACTGGAGAGGCAGCAGAAGATACTGCTTGTCTTATTCCTAATGTAGATAAGTTACTGTAAATAACAGCAAGCAAAAAAAAAAAAATTCAGATTGTTACAAGTGCAACATACGAGAAACTGCTTTCTTCCCTTTGCAGGGGAAATGTATTTAGCAATCTCTTCCCGTTTATTATTTCTGATGGAAGCAAAACCTTACCACATAATTAGCCAATATTTCATATACCTGCATCCATGTTCATCCTTCCAGCAGCGTCCTCCATCTCTTCCCCCTTCCTTGTCTTTTTTTGGAATTTGTGGTTAGGCAGCATTTATAGTAAAATAATATTTTTATGAA
Source organism: Daphoenositta chrysoptera (assembly GCA_013397915.1). NCBI lineage: Eukaryota > Metazoa > Chordata > Aves > Passeriformes > Daphoenositta > Daphoenositta chrysoptera. The sequence goes on along the minus strand of VZRO01005546.1, from coordinate 44,566 downwards.
TTATTACGGGCAGAAAATAAAATAATAATGTGTGCTCTTTTTCATTTTTTTCCACCTTTGTTCTGATGTGCTAAAATCATGTTTTTTGGCAGTGGAGCACTCTGTTGATGAAGCCTGAAGTACATGAGAATATGAGCAAAATTCATTATCAAGCAAAGAGTGTAGTGAACTTTGTAGCAAATCATCACAAAGTAATCTTGCTTTTCTCTCTGGTCTTACTCTAAATGTGATTTGCACTCTTATGGGAAGAGGACTTTGTGCTGGTTCTGATGTTAAGTACAAATAGTCTTGCTTTGTAAAATTCCCATTATGCCTGTTTTCGTTTAGCAGCAGCGCTATTGATTCAAGCTGTACTGATTGGAAAGCAGAAGTCTTTAATGCTAAGCCCCTTCAAAGTTTTTCATACATTTGTGGCATTTTTCCAGCGTTGCTCACAAAACAGCACAGAGCTGCTGGAAGGAAATGCTCCAGCTGCAGGGATAAGTGGAGCCAAAAAGTAACATCCAAACAGAAATTATCCAGTTCGTGATTTCACTTTGATCACCAGATGTTTGTCATGTGATTTCAGCGTTAGAGAACACGAGAGAGGAGGATGTGATGCTGTGGTACTTAGCTGAAATCTAACACAAGGGCTTAAATCTAACACAAGGGCTCATGGCTCAGCAACAGATATACACAAACAGTCATTGGCCTTTTCCATTTTTTGAGAAATTCCTTGCTTTATCATGATATTGATGACAGCAAACTATGTCCTCATGCCAAGTTTTGCTTTGGTTTCTCAGGTCTTTAAACTCTGAAAGACTGTGGAAGCAGAGCAAGATACACTCCGGATTAATTGTATAGTTTACTCTGGTTTGGTTGGTAATTTGTCTCTATGAATACCTGGGTTGGTGATGTTAGCAAATCATAAAGAGCATTACTCTTCACCCCTAAGGGTTTCAGACTTAGGTTTCTATCTTTTTCCTGGTTTTAGCACTGGCAGCCATTTGATTTAACTGTTTTCAATGTAATGAACTTAAGGGAGCTTTTTTCAGCTTCTCTTAGTTAAGAATTAGTTGAGGCATTTCAAAATGCACAGAATTGAAAGAACAATTTAGAATTTTCAGGTTGTAACCCTTTATCATCTTTGTCAACCATCTCATACAGTGCAAAGATCCATCTAAAACCTTCTTACAATTTTTGCTCTTATTAACCTCACAGAATGGCTGATGCAAACTTTGGCTTCTTCAGAGATTAAAAAGTCTCTTGAAATATCCATTCTAAACTTACCCAGGGTCTGTTTATAGCTACTTATTCTCATAATTGAAAAATTATACGATGCATGCCATAGAATTTCTAAGTGAATTTGGACAAATGACTTAATCTCTGTGTTTGACTTATCCCAAAGCAGGAGTTTTTTCCCCTCCATCCTCTCCCACCTGGCCACACATTTTTGTCTCTTGCTGCCTCAGGTATTTGCCATTTCCTGTACTGATCTATGTCAGGACCTTACTGTGCTTGCTTTTGAAGGGATATTTTTATGCTGGAGTAGTGAACTAGGACAGCTCAGCAAGTGGCCTGGGGAGCACAGGGAGAGGCAGGGCCTGGCAGTGACATTTCTGGTTTAGCTTGCTCTGGAACTACAGCCTCAATTCTAAATTGATAAAGGTATGATAATTCTTTCTTTCCCAATATTTTGAATGATAATTCTTCCTTTTATTTTTAGCAGATTATCTGTTTAGATTTTAACTTCTGCAGATCAAAGACTGTCTTTTAGTGACTTGCACAGTGACAACAACAGGGCATCCCCACATTTAGATATCAAGACAGTGCAGATACAAGACCACCACAGAGCCTTTTTGATTGCTGACCTTCTACCCTTCTTTTTGTGTTGTGCTGCAAATGTATCCTGCTTTACTGAAAATAAGATTATATTCTCTGCCATTTGCTTCCAACTCATTATTTATCATTATATATGATATAATGCGAATTTTTAATTAAGTCACTTCATTTTTCATTAGTGCAACAGCATAGATTTCATTAACCATATAAATTCCCACTTTTCTTTATTACATGAAAATTTCTTACTTGTGAACTTCCTTGACCTACTTAGCAGTCCTAACAGCAAATAGCATTGATCCTCTTTATCTATTAACCTCTGAAATGTGTGATATCGACTTACAACATAGGTTTTAATGTAAGATGAAATAATGCCACCTATCATGTTGGAATCTGGACAAAAAAATACGTGTTTTATAATAGTGCTTTTATGTGAAACAAAGTGTTCTTAACATTTTTAACAATTTCTGAATGTACTGTCTCCACCCTTCACTATAGTATTTTGCATACGTCTGGGATTTCTGGGTCTGTTTCTCACAGCAGTGTTGAGAAAATTTCATGCTTTCACATTTTTCAGCTGTAATACTATTTACTTTGAAGAGAACTGAATATCCTCTAGTATTCTGCCAGGTCCCTCTCTAGACTTCCACACTGAGGTAGTTTTATTTGATCCTTTTATGTGAAAGATTAAATTTCCTTGTGTTGTATGGTGAGATACCAGTACTTATTTTCCGGGAATTATCTCATGGAATGTTCTGTGTTCTAAATTATTTGCACCCAAATCCAAAATGCCAGGAGCCTTTGTTTCAGTAAAAGAACATCTGACTTGCTCTTGTGGTTTCAGGGGAAGACCATTCCTCAATATTTACATCTGTTCTCCATCTTTCATAAAGGAGTCAACCCCTTAATTCTTACTTAGAAAAAAATACAAATAATTAAGATCATTAATATTCCAAAGATAAATGAATAACTTACATTGAGTCAATTGCTGGGAAGGAATTGACTGAGAAATTTTGAATGTTCATTGGTTTTCAGGTATATGAGCTTAAACTGAACTTAAGGCATTTTTTCCAAACCTTTATGCAATTTAGTAATGCTTGACTTTCTGAAATGTTCATTTAATTTACCATATGAATGCTATAGGTATTTCAGAGCCTGATCACTCTTCCTCTGTTCAGGCAAATATCCACTGTCTCCAATAGGAATTTTACGTGGTGATAGGAGTTTTGACTGAGGAGAGGAAGCCGAATCAGTCCCACATGTTGTAGAGACTTAAAATCAGGAATTAATATGCAGCAGAGCTATGACAGTGGCTTTAATTCTACTCACATTAATTTTCACTGTTATTATTAATTAAACCCTGAAAATCAGGGATTTAATGGAAACTCTGACAGACCTTTAATTATAGCATTTCAACAGACTTATAGTATAGGATGTCCTCTACTAGTGCACAGGACATTCTGTACTTGAGCGGGTATAAAAAGAAGTCATAGTTTTTGGTGTGCTTTATGTTCAGAACATTTTTTAATTCTTGATAGGCTTTTACTCAGTGTTGTCTGCTGCATCTGGGTAAGTTACACAGAGTGAATACTTTAGGTGTTGTGTTCAAGAACAGTTTGGAAACAGAACTTTCAAATTTTTTTAATGCAATTGCTCATTATTGTTCCAAACTTGCTGTCATTGCTTTAGGACAATGGGTTTCTCACAAACTTTTTGTAGCAGAGTGCATTATGCTCAAAGATATGTCTACAAATTAAATTACTTAGATTGCATATTTCTGACAGGAAGGATGACCTTTTCTTCCCTGTTTGTTTTTCCATCTACCACAGTAGGGTCCTGACCAGAATTCCTGTGTGTACCCATAACAGAAGCCATAAATTGCAGCCACTCATCCCACGTGATTTTTATCACTGAGTCACAAGCCTTTGCATTTTGTGTGTTCCATTGAGGCCTCTCGATGAACTGCTCAGACCTTGGCTCTGCAGGGTGAGAGCTCCATCAAAGTGATTTACAGATATGGAATTGTCAGGAGGGAGAGGAAACTGCAGGGAATAGTCAGATATTGTGAGCAGCAGTGTTCTGTTTAGTACATCACATTTCAATTTGTCCAAGCATACAACCACATTATGAGCATTTTTGTGTGTGGAAGTCAGTATTATACCCTACCAGCTAATTTTTACAATTTTACCACAATTTTGCAACACACACTTTTCCAATAAAGAATGTTCCTGGATTCACAGGGATCTATGATAATTGAAGATGTCATTGAAGAGTGGAGAGAAATGGATGTAAAGCTCTAAGCCTGGAAACTGTGAAGGAGGTAAAGTCTAAAAATCTCAATATCAGAGACAGACTTGAAGTATTTGTAGCTATTCACAATAACTATAGCTAAAACAGTTAATGATTATGGAGAAACTGAGTAATGAGTTTTTAAATATTTTTGATACTGGTAAAAAGTGGTGTTTAATCAGATAGACACCTGTTCACTTGATTAGATAACAGAACTATATGGAAGAAGTGAAAATGTGTATGTTCTAAAATTAATAGGGAAAAGAATTTGAGGAAATTCCATAATAGAAAGGATTTCAACTTTTCTTGACTAATTCTGAGATTTCTTAATTTGTATAGTATACAATAATGTTTGAATTCATATAGCTTTTTTTTATATGAACCACTTCTAGAAACATTTTAAGCAGCTAAAAACCTAATTTTTGCTATGAATCTGGTGAAAACTGTGTGTATTTGCACTGCATGTTCTATCCAAATGTACCTTGCACGGGGTATGTTCAACTTAGTTCACTTTTATAGATCTACATAAGCAGGAATGTGAGTCACTGAAGAGAACCAATCTCTGCATTAGCAACCACTACTGAGAGGAAAGAATTAAAAACTTCTGGATGACCTTAGGGGTGATAAACACGAGTGGCTGTGAGCAGAAGTTGTTCTCTGAGATCCCAGTGCCAAGGACTCTGCTTGGATTTTCTCTCATGATTATCCTGAGCGAGGCAAAAGTGGCTGATATAAATAAATCTTAAATAGACACATGAAGGCAGACCTGTTCTCTTCTCCACAGGCAGGACTTCTGCTGGCCATGCACAGAAGTGGCTTAAAACTCAGTTTAAGGTGTTGAGTGCTGGCCCAGGGGCTCACATCAGCACAGGGAAAGATTGCCAGGCCCAGAAACCAAAGAGGGATCACTGCACTCTGTGCCACCTGCCAGAGGGAGAACCCAGTGCTGAGCACCTCCTGCTCACCCTCTGTGCACATGAAATGAAGAACCAGAATCCAAATTTAATAAACAAACTATTCAGTTGATTCTTTTTTTCTCTACTCAGTTTTATCATGAACCCAGCAGAGTTTCAGAGCTCTGCAGTTTGTTTGCCATCTATGTCTATTTTTACCCCTACTGATTGTTTTTCATTCTCCTATCTATCCAGAGCCTTTTTTTTCATGAATGGACATTTGAAATACCTCATTGTGAAACCATTTCTTCTTAACTGACAGCCACATGCTCTCTCTGCTTTTTTTATCCCACTCTGGCATTTATTCAGTCATCTTCTCAATCAGTTAAGGAACCTCAACTCTCAGAAAGCAAACCTTATCAAAAACCGGATGGTTTTCTCCTGGTTTATTTCTGTGAACTGAAATGTGGAGGTAGAGGAAGAGCAGGAGGGCTCCCCGTGGTGGCAGGGAGCAGTTGGGTTTGCAAGGCTGTAGTGTGAAACAACAGCCTGAGAGCTGACCAGCACTGCATGTCTCCAGTTCTTTCTGAGAATGCAGTGTGAAATAAAATATACATATGGCCGATAACAAATAAATATGCGTTTTATGTAAATTTAGGGAAAAACTCCTCCAAAATAATTGCTTTGAGTCATTAGGAAAGCTGCTTTAGTGTAAGAACTACAGAGACTTCATCTTAGCAGGACCAGCAGTGACTGGCTGGGTTTAGCCAAGCGCTGGGGATGTCAGCTCAGGACCAAATTGTTGTCAGCATTAGGAAATTGCCTGCTGTGGGGATGGGCTTAATGCACTATTATACGGTGTGGATGCAAATTTAATGGGCTTGAAAATAGAGAAATGGAGCCTGAAACCTGTAGGGCATGTCCTTGGCCCAAGCTTACCCACACCACTTCTAAGCAGAGTCAGTCCAGTTGGAGAAGTGGAAGGGATTAAACCAGGGGCTGATTAGAATTGGGACCCCGTTACTTGAAAAGGAGCTTTGGCTGGGCAGGTGACCACAATGGCTTTTTTGATTTTTTTTTTGGTATTTGTATCTTTTTCACAGAGAAGAGCAGCCATTCATTTAAATGCACACCAAATACAAACCCAAAGTGTTAAAATGACATTTAGAAATAGTGTAACAGTACAGACAATGTTAAAAGAAAGCAATTTGAGAAGGTGTCCTTCCTCACGCAGTAATGGGATTGCCACTGTTGCTCAGCACATCACAAGAAAGTTTTATCTTAAAAGAGCAAAATAATATCATTAACAGAAAATTAAACTTAAAGTCACCATGAACTATGGACTTAAAAGACCCTCAAGAAATGAAAACCAATTGTCTGTTGGAAAACCAGGAGGTCAAGTAGTCATTGACCAACCAAAAGCTGCACCGACTGCTGAAACGTACAGTACTTTCAAATCCAATTAACTGTTTCAAGCAGACAGTCCTCATTTTCTCTTTCATCAGGAAGGGAAATTTGCAATCATATATTCCAATGAAAGTTAAGTTGTTTTGATCTGATAATTGTCAGATGTATTTATCTTAATTTGTAAGTTTTTAATGCTAAAGCTCCAAGCTGTTCAGATATAACAGAAGTACTGGGAAATGAGGTACAAAATGCTGGAATTCAAATTAACCAATAAATATATTTTAATATATATCAGCAGGACTCTAGAGGATTCCATTAATGTTGAAAAATAGAAAGGATTTAGGTTAATTTGGTAAGAAGGCAGGTCAGAACGTTTACAACAGTGGCATAGAATTGTATAGAGATGCAAAATTTTTCAAGAGAGCAGAATTTTTTCAAAAACGCTGACTCTAGCTGTCACAGCCCTGCCTTGGTTAAATCCAGTGGAGAGATATGAGGACTTTCTAATTTGCTTTCCCTCTATTTTAATAATAGCTGTGCATAAGTAATTTATGAAAGGCCAACCAGGCAGTGGGCAACAGAAAATTAAACTCATTTTATCTGAAAGCAGGTGGATTTCTATATATCATTAGCATGCATAGAATTCTCACAATGTTATTTCTCATACTGATGGAATGTAACCAAATAATATATGAGTTTTTTGCTTATGCACGAGTGAAATTTTTAGATAAAAGTGCCAGCCCCAATGGCAATTTTCTGCAAAACGAAAACTAATTCTGCGAAGCTTCTTATTACTGGGAAGACTCATTTGGCTTGCATTAGAGACTGACATAAGTGACTTTAGGATTTTACTAACAGATTAGATGAGATGTGCTATATGCAGTAATATCATTAGAGAATGTAACAGCAGAAGCAGAAGAGTTTGTGGCACTTAAGGACACTGGCACAAGTAAATTGTTTTCATTTATGACAAGCTTTTAAATGATTTTTTTTCTCCTGATGAGAATATGTTTTAGTTTTAGGTTTCCTTCACCCTTCCCCAAGACTTACTTAAAAAAAAAGCTTCTGCCTGAATTATTGCTCATATTATTTCACCCCCTGATACCAAATGTATTGTATATGCCTGCCTTATCACCTGTATCACCTTGAGAGGGGCTAGATTTTTATGAAGAAAACAATACTAAAACTAAATAAATGTATTGTCAGTGTTACTATAATCTAAATACGGAGAGAGAAGCAAACCACATATTTCTCTACTTGCTGTATTTTCACTATTCATTAACAGAAATATATTTGGAATCTCTCCACATATCATTCAAAGTGTTTTAAAAGAGCAACAGATACACTGCAATCGTTTGACTTAACCAAATACATCTTTCCTTTTTTTACCTCATAAAAGCCTGTTAGGGGTTTGGTTGTTTTTAATTATTATTCCAAAAGGTACATCCTGCATAAGAGTTCTTCCACTCTTATATGTTGTTTAACAATAAATGGCATTTGCCAAGCAGTATTTTTCTGTGAGGCAAGAAGGAGTAAAAGACCATGCTAATTCCTATCCCATATAATATCATTTTTTATGATGGGGATGAAGGTGAAACTCTATTTTTTTTTTAATTCAAGAAGCAATAGTAGCAACTACTGGGTGTTAGCAGTAACTACTCTTTAATGGTTGGTTGTATTGGCTTGTACTGCCAACTTTGTAGTTTGTAATATATTTTGTTCACATTTGAATTTCAAAAAAGAGGGAAGATATGACTGTGTTGTTGGAACCAATAGCACTGACCCAAGTCATATGACAGAGATAGTCCTTTGTAACCCTGGCCCATGTGAGGTGACTGTGTCCAGCTGTTCTTAAGCTGTTTATTCAGTTTCTTCTATCAGCACTCACGTATGTCACACTTACATGACTTTTTTATATGACATGACTATTTTTTTGGTTTACTGTGATAGCAAAGTTTATATTGTCCCCCACAGTCAGTACTTTTACAGAGCTATCTTGACTACCAAAGGCCCTAAGGCTCAGAAAAATAAAATCCTGAGGTGAACTGCACGGGTGTAAATGTAGAATGACTGCGTTTACCTCACTGGAGCTAATCTGGGTGTACAGTGCTCTGCTAAAAAAGCTGAGTTTGACCCAGTGTAACCAATATTGAAACCAGACTTGACAGTAAAGAGAACCATAAGTCCTCTTCTCAGGGGAAATGCTGTTGTTGGCCATACTGAGGCAGATGCAAAATACCTCTGCTGGATTCCATAGATTTCCTTGAGACATTGCTCAGCACAAACAGGACAGAGCTTGGCTCTGCTGGGCCATGGACTCAGCCAGTGTGTTAAATAACACGGATTAGGATCCCAGTGGTAACATCCAAATGGAGACATTGCAAGGCTCTTTACGTACCCTGGTTCATAAAGTCCCTCCCTGTTGCACTTGCCACTGTTAGCAAATGTGTAAAAGAGAGAGAAGCAATAAGTGAAGAAATATAAAAACATCTGGAATTTCTGTGGTGAGGTGCATGGACACCTTGCCAGCATCTGCTGGGATCTGGCTCCTGCTGGCCCGGGAGAGCTGAGATGCAGGGTCGGGAGCGTGTCCTCATTCCAGGTCAGTCCCTCCCCACTCTGTGCTGCCTCTCTAACAAATGAACTGACCAGTGGTGATTTTTATGCGATGTTAACACCTGGCATAGAAACTTAGGACAAGACTATCAGGAGGATCTTAGACCACTAAACCTGTTTCTTGCAGAAAGTTCAAGATGTGTCGCATAATTCCATCTTAAAGCAGTTTAGGTTCTCTGCTCCCACATTCTCTATTGGAAAGCTGATCTAAAACATCCCTCCACAAAAATATTTGACCAACCAAGTATAACAGCAAGTTTGTTCCAATGCTGTCTCCTTCCTTTTTTAACTTTGCTCTAAGTGAAATTTTATAGAAGACCTGCACAGTAGATCTGGAGCTCTGCCCTGCCATTCCACAGACTGCCCGGGTACTTCCTCAGTCTTCTGGCATTATCCAGCTGTACATTCAAACAAATATCTGTTAGAAAAGCCAGTTCAACTCCTTCATTGCTAGGCAATGCTTTTTCCAATATAATATTCCCATTTTTTAACGCCTTCTTATACATAAAGTGGGCATACAAGAGAGTCAGAGAGGGACTTTTAACAAGGACATGTAGTGATAGGACAAGGGGGAGTGGCTTCAAGCTGTCAGAGGGCAGATTTAGATTAGGTATAAGGAAGAAATTTTTGACTGTGAAGGTGGTGAGGCCCTGGCACAGGGTGCCCAGAGAAGCTGTGGATGCTCCATCCCTGGAAGTGTCCAAGGCCAGGCTGGACGGAGCTTGGAGCAACCTGGGATAGGGGAAGGTGTTCCTGCCCATGGCAGGGGGGTGGATCGAGGTGATCTTTAAAGTCCCTTCCAACCCAAACCGTGCTGTGATTTTGTGATTTGCCTTTGATCCTTTACAGCTTTGTATAGTGAGGCCTTCAGCACTTATGGCCTTAACTGTGAGACTTCTGCAGGGTAACACAAAGTATTTAAGTTGATTATAGCAGTGATCAGAGCATCACAAAAAGACAGAAGTGAGAACAGAGTAAGTAGATAATATGGTGGAAGAACATCAGAATAATTTTTCATTGCAAATGGACTAAAAGAAGGTGTACATTTTTCTCAGTTTGCATCTTCTTTTTTATAGTCATATTTTATTCCCAACTCAGAACATCAAAGTCAAAACAGGCAAATGGATATGTCTTTATTTTCCTCCATTTTCATTTAAATATACATTTGAGGGCATTCAACTATCTGCTTTTTATTTGCAGCCAGCAATCAAAAAGTATTTTCACTGTATTATTAAAAACTGAAAAATAAATACTATATTTTTAATCTTAAGCGTTTTAAAAATGGAAGGAGATACCAGTGAGTGTCAGTAAGTCTAGCTCTAAGTTGCTTGTGTTGACATACTGCTGAAGGCTAAAAACAGCTTATACAGATTTTATTTGTTTATAGGGCAAATTATAAAATGTTCCACTGAAATAAGTAATGACAATTTTTGTCTACATAAATGTGCATGTAAATGTAATGATGTTTGTTGTCATTTCAACATGACTGCCATTATTGAAATAGAAGAGCCAGTACTAATTCTTGCTGTCATATTTCTTAAAAAATGAAAATAAGGCATTTAAAGAAGCGTCAAGGTTTTCAGTGTAGATCATTCATCTCCTGCATGCTCTTAGAATAACACCCTCAGCAAAACAGACAGACAAAAGCTAACTAGAGTTCTGCTCTCTAATCTTTTTAAGAAACATACATTTGAAGATATTTTCCCACTTCAGAGTGTTCTGGAACTCCGCGAGACCTTAATGAATAAGATGTGAAGTTCTGTCGTTGTCTTAAAGGTTGTGTAACCTGGGCACAGGGTAAAAACCTGGAAAAGTCTGCCTTTGATCTCATCAGCCAAAAGAAACCCTTGTCTTTTTTAGCTGAATACTTGGATGTGCCCTGCTGAGCTCTCATGGTGCCCACCCTCCAGTGGGACCATCTACAGGATAATAATGGACACCACCATGGAGGCCAGAACCCCCTCCCCACCGAGCTTCTGTGTGCTTTGAACATTGCACTGTTTTTACAAACTCCTTGAAAACGTGTTCCTCTCCTTCCCTTCCCTCCTTAGTCCTTGCCCATGGCCAGTTGGCTGTAGCATGGTCAGGAATGGAACTCAAAAGTATCATTACTAGATAAAAATGACTATTTTGAGGTTATATGGCTGAACAGATTTAAGAGTTGAGAAATCTTGATTTCTAATCTTGCCTCTTCCACCAAAGTGGCACATGACCCCAGGCAGGGGTGGGCAGGGAGGGTGGTGTCACCTGTTTTATGAAGCAACACCTTAATTTTTTTGTGCCTAAGTAGTCATGACTTTAAAAGGCCTGACTATTCACACAGCTTGGAAACAATTTCAGCTTCAAACTGCAAGCATGCAGTCTTTGAAAGGAGATGCCTCGCATGTTCCAGAAACAAAAAGCTGACTTTGAAGCATTTCCTTTTCTCCATGCCTCAGTTTCCCCCAGGTTCCAGCAGGATGAGATGAAACCTGTGACAGGAGGGTAAGAGGGATACTGATTTCTTAATATCTGTGAGAGAGTTTGAATATGTGAATGATACTAAATATTTCCATGTGCTTTTCCACTCCAGGGGCTCACGAAGTGCTGTGCAGTGGGACAGGCAGAGTCCCTGCACCACACTGGAACACGTTCAATGGCAACTTCTGCAAGACAGGGGCTCCCTCTACCCGGTGACTTTCTGGAGCAGCAGAGCAGGGTCAGGGATACAAGGCTGTTCCCCTCATGGAGTAGAAAGCTGGGAGATTAAACTGTAGATTCAGCTGAACCCAGGAGCTCTGTGCTGGGTTCTGTTTAGGTTACTCCAACAGAGCTTTTGCTAGCTATAAAACACATCTCTAAGAGATAAGCGAACACAAAACCAGCCAGGCACACAGAATTATGAGACTTATTTTGGAGAAATAGCTCTGATAGAGGTCCTAGACATAGCTCTGATCATAAAACTCCGGAAAAATATTGGAAAAGTTTTCTTCTTCCCTTTTAAATTGATTGGCTCCCCAGACAGTGCTTTAATTATTCATGCAGATGATGCGGAGTTTTGCGCAGCGGTTTCTGGGAATGCAGCACCACGGAGAGCTCCCCGATTGTTACTGTCATCACAAACTGCCCACCATCCTTCGTCTTATGCAAATTTAATTCCAAACACACCACTTCATGCTTTATTATCTCACAACAGCAATTGCATTTGGCCCTTTGATTCATCTGTGGAGAATGCATTATGAAGCAAAGCATAAATATCATAAAATGGTTAGTTCATGGGGCTTCTAATTTCAGGAACATCACAAAATGCTAATTCGTAGACTTCATACTAGCATAAAAAATATATTTCAGTGGATGTCGTGAGGGTAAATCCCTGCTTTCGTCCTTCACTTGAAAAATGCTGCAGCTTAAAGAAACTTAAAAGCTCTAATAAAACTTAGAGCAAACTAACTTGCTGGAGTGTTCAGCTACACTTCAGTGTATTCTGAGTTTAAAAACAAAAGTAAAGAACCTTCAAAATAGACTAGAAGGGAACTAAAAGAAAGAACAGGTTGCATTTTCTTCTCTTTTACCTGCCATGTATTATGGGGTGCAGTTGTTTCCCTGTTGGTGCAGTTCTTAAAAAGTGGTGAAACTGCACCTAGCAGGTAATTTGCTAATTGCAGTGTTACTGAGCCACAGCAAAATCAACTCGATTTTACCAAGAGTTGCTCAAGAAAGAGAAAAGCCAGTGCCTTTAGGCTGGAACATTTCCAAGTGAGAACTGTATGGCTGAGGCAGGAAGTCTGGGCTGGGAGAAAAGAGTATATTGAATAGGAAAATATGAAATACACTGCTTACAAACACCACTCCTGTCCAGTGCTTTTTCACTTTATGACGTATGTGTGAGAACTTCATTCACAGATGTTGCTCCATCGGTTTGTCCCTATTTTCAAGTATAATCCATTTTGGAGATGCATGGACTAGGTAGATCCATAGGTTTATTTTGGCTTGAATGTTAACACCAGAAGTAGCAGAAGAAGTTTAGGCAAGATTTCCCAGCTGCCAGAGACGAGTGTGGGGGGTGCCAGTGTGAAGGAACAAGGGGTTGGGGGCTGGGGAGCTGGCTGGGCTGGCTCTGGGCCAGCACTGACACAGCCCATCAACAGGGGTTAGTGCCTTGTTAGAATCTACAAAGTGATCTTTGCAGAAGATCATTCCCCTTTCAGCAGTTCTCAACCCAGGATGCTGAACGCTACTTTTTGATTTTCTGGCTCATTTGCAGTTAATTCTTCTTTTGCTGCGTTTTAACAAATATGCTGTGATATTTATTGTTGTTTGTACCTTTCCAGCAGCAACCAAAGGTCATTTCTGGGACCATAAAAAGCCCTGTCCATATTGAACAGCTCAGTGTGAGTTAAGTGAATTTAGTTCCCTTTGAGAAAGGCCAAATCCCTGGGACTCCTGCATGCTGCCCTGAAGGAGCAACCTTTAGACCATCCCCAAAAATATCACACTCCTCACGTCTCCCTTGGTCCACTCACCTGCCTTGTGAGGATGGAGGTTGCATTTTAATTCTGTTGGCCATCCATCTCTGTTGATGGTGGTTAATTTGGGGTCTAAAGATCCTTCACAAACAGTGGAGGATTTGTTAGCTTCTTCTTTTCTTGTCCATTTATTATAAAACTTTCCTAAAATCATTTTGTTACACGATAAAATTTGTCAGATATTTTTGTGTCACTTTCCATGTCTGGTAACTGGCACAGCCAGTTCAGCCTGAGGATGTGTGTGTGGATGTGGTTCTTTCAGAAAAATAAAAGGAAATTCACCTAATTAGTTCCTAATTCTGAAACTATAAATCTGAAGTAATCTGCTCTGGACCATAATTTTCAACATTAAACCCAACATTTCTTTCTAGCCCATGGTCAGAATTACTTGAAAATTAATGAAGTTAGGTTATTGATTGGTGCAAATTGAACCTCCTTTTGCTGTGGTGCACAGAGATCTATTGATTTACCTTAGTGAGGATATAGTTCATTGTCTCTCAAGACCGTTTATGCAGCAGGGCCATTGTATTCCTCAGTAGGAATTCTGATAAAAGCACATCTACTCCTGCTCTCCTGCAGTCAGTTGTATTTATATATGTAAGTAGGAAAACACTAGCTAATCCAAATTTTTATATTTTTTTAAGTGGGGATGATAGCAATTGAAATAGGTAAGAAATGGGATCCTGCACCTAGCACAGGCAGAGCTATTTTTTTTTAGATTTTGGATCATGCTTGCTTAGGATCAGAACATTTCTTTGTGTGATGTGGCAACCTTGATTTTTGTACTGGCTATCAAAACTGTTGAGTTTGTAATTCTAGTCTCTGCAAATCGTCATCATTATTTACTCTTAGATGAATAATTTAGATATGTTACTTTTACGAAGACAGGAAGGGAAATTGAGTCTGTATCTCCAAGACCAGCAGAGAGTTTGTAAATTGTATTAGGATGGAGTTTCTGAAATCCGGTCAGTGCTGTAGATTATTTTATATATGAATGGGAAAAGGTGAAGTATATTTATTGCAAGGTGCATTTAAATTTTCAAACCTGTAGGTAAACTTTAACTTCTTAATATTAATAACATTGCATTGGTAGGAAAACAAACTTGCTCACCTTGTGTTTTTATATTTTCTTTAATTTTGGATATTACAAACAACATAGGCATGGAAAGCCGTAATAGCCCACGATTTCTAATATTGGGTAAAGCACAAATATAAAATATACTTGAAGCTCAGCTCTAAGTAGATTATAAACATTTAATATAGAATGTTATCATAATATTCAGAGCACCAAATTGCAGACTTCTGTCACCCACTTTCAGGCATGCTTCTGAAGATCATAGTTAATTCTGCTGATTTATGGTAATGCTGTAGCACTATCATATGCAGCATCAGAAACCACTAACAAGCTTAGTATAAGCTTGGACTGAAATGGTTTGAGGTTTAAATTTCTGTAACGATTATAAACTAGAGGGAGTGAAATCCCACTTCAGCAAAAAAATAAAAGTGTCTTGTTACAATTCAATATTGCATCCTCTCTCTCTCCCCCTCTCATTCCAACCCCCCTTACTTTCTCTTCTCTCTTTAGCTTCTCTGAGGAGCCATATTTGAGAAAAGTAATTTTAAATTGTGACTGGCGTTTTTAAATTTAAAAATAATCCTTTTTGTATGGTAATGCGCTTTATAATTAGGAGACACAATGCCAGCATTTATTGGAAGTAGAAAAAAAGCTCAGCTGAAAAGTATTAAAATCAACTAGATTTTTTTTGCCCATTTCATTTGAAATGATAGCTATTTATAAAACAAATCTGATGAGTTTGCCAACCCTTTCCATAAACATTTTAATAACATGTGTCATATTTGACTGTCTCGGGCTACTATGGAGTGCAATTACCATAAATCTGTTTCAGAACTCACTCTGAACATAGGGTTAATAGGAAGGTGTGCAAAGAGAAAACATTCGAACCAGAACTTTAAAGAATGTAAATCAAAGTGCTGTTGCTCCAAAATCCAACCAAAGGAACTGCATGGACTTGGAGCTGTTGGGAATCTCCCTTTGGCTGTTCTCTGCACACACTGGCTCCTCTCTCCTGTGCCTTTGTGAAAGCAAAAATGGCTCAGGAGCCATTTCTGGCAGAGGGCTGGTGCTCTGCTGCAGATACAGAACTTCAGGAGCCTTGTCACTGGTTTAGAAAACATACTGCCATTTTCACATTCCAGATTGCCCACTCCCATCCGCCAAAATTGCTTTTTCTCTCTCTAGCTGTATGAAAATGTAGAAATTGCCCAAGGTTTTGAAAGGATTTGAAATATTTATGTTGCTGACATCACATTTGATAGCAACAATCAAATCATGATTTCTGAGTATCAAAACTTAAGGAAAGATGGGTTTAAGTTATCTCAGTTTGGGCAGGTAAAAATATTACAAACCACCACTGCCTTCCCTCCCAGCCCCCCAGTGCCGTCATGCATCAAATTTAAGGTCAAGTAAAACATTGCAAGAAAAACCAGCTACATTTCTCTGGTTTTTTGTGAAACTTGTATGGAAATGATTGTGCTACCTTGGTTCAACCTCTTTGATTTTGTAGAATTCTGTTAATTGTTTCCTATCCATTAGAAAACAAATCATTAGGAAACATCAGGGATAACTTTATTATATCGGGTCAAATTCAGGTACAGCTCTTGACATCAGTGGGAAATTCGTGAAGGCAAGGAAAAAATCATTATCAGTTCTTTGTAATTTATGGCAGCTGAGCCACATCTTGTTTACAGTAATCCTAATTGTACTTCCATATTGCCTTTTTCATTCCAAATGCTCAAAAAGAGGTATTGTGGCTTAAACAAAACTCTTAATAATTTTCACTAGCACCTATTTCCAAGTAAATTCTGTAGAATTTTTTATCTGAATCCAACAGTAGCTGACTGTATAGTGACAAGTTTTGCCTTCATCGTGGGGAAATTGGTGCAGCCACCAAACAGGTCATATGTTCAGAGCCCACAAGAACCACGGGCTCACGCACTTCAGCACATCTCCTGTGTGAAGAGGCACATGGAATGCCCTGCCTGTCTGTGGAACAGCTGAGAAAGGCAATCAGCTCTTCTGGGATCTCAACCTGTGTCTCCAAGTTGCTCAGTTGCTTTGCACCTCCTGCCAAGGCTACTAATGCATCCAATGGTCAAAGATTTTGCTGTAAAATAGGATCTAACTGGACCTGTTTCTTTTTCTCCCCCAGCCCAGCAGAGATGTGAGAAGGAAGCCACCAGGTTCTGTAAGATTTGGGAGGGCTCATCATCCGGTGCTGAAATACTGACTCCACATGCTACAGCTTTCTTTTCAGGATGTCACTCTCCCGCCTCCACACTCACCACCAAACAAACATAGAAATCTACCACTGTTCTCCCCATGCACTCCATTTTCTTCCAATCTGAGAGCCATTTGTGTGTATAATTGAAAATTAGCAGTGCAGCTGTTTGAAGAGAGTAATTTATCACAGCACATTGTTCGCTCCTGACACTTTAGACCTGGCTCTAACAAGGCAGTGGTTGCTGGGGGTTGAGCTGCAGAAAGTGATTCGGCTGTAATGCCGCGTTTCCCCTGCTTTGTTGCTAATTGTAGCCTCTTTTTCTCCATTGAATTGGGAGTTGAGTAAAAGAGCTTGTTTGCTCTGTGCGACGAGGCTGCCAGGGCCGCTTGGGCTATTATCACAAGATACTCTTGATCTTTTGAAAAGCAGGAAATAGAATTTTTCTCCAACAGGGAAAGTAATTTGCGATGCGTCCATTAGTTCTTCATTAAAGCAAGATTAAATTGCACGGCAAATCACATCTGTGTTTGGATGATTAAAGGGTGGCATTTTAGAGGCCAAAACTAATTACTAGCCAAAATGAATGGGAGTGAAAAAACAGTCATGTTTTTACATTAGATAGTGTGGCTTGTAATTAGATTCAAGCTAATTCCACTATTTCTTCTCATTTAATGAGATGAGCCTGTCCTCATCTTTTTCTAGGCCATGCTAACAGCCCCAAATGTATAATTTTGATAATACTGAGAGTTTACTTTATTGAAATTTCTTAGCTACCTGCCACAAGTGACTGTTCTGTCTAGTGGTGCTTCATTATACATCAACACAAGCTACTGTGCATGGCCCAGGCAATATCTCAAGCAATCTCTGTACATTTATATGCATGTACATTTACATAGCTATGGGTTTGTGTGTCTGTATATGCACACACATAAAGATAATGCCCATGGTATGTGCATGTATTTTTGTTAGATGAATGCAGAAATGTTTGAATGAGTATGGAAGAAAGGAAAGTAGGAATTTCCATATCTGGAAAGAACAAACCTCCACATAAAATTCCTTTAATTATTGAGGTTTGTGGAGGTAGTTTTTCTTTAGGCATGAGAAGAAGGAGGTAAATAGGGGCATCAAGTGGTGAGTTATTGAAATAACACAGTTATTTCCTAAATTTAAAACAAAATGAGGTTTTGCTTGTTATTACAGCAATAACTCTCAGTAGACCATTGGAAAGGATAGCTAATTCTAAATGGCCCAGTAATTAATTGACTTTAGGATATATTATCTTCCTAAGATCAACATTTCTTGTTTCTCATAGGGAGATGCTGCCAATGAAATGTGGTGCTATTTGTCCTCTTCCTGGGTTCCTGTATTGAGAAGGAAGGAGGTGTAAAGGGCCACAAATTGGATGAATATGAGGCCCAGAGTACAGATATTGTCCTTTGATTCTTCTCCTTGGGGATTCTCTAGAAAATAATTGGATTTTAACAGCAGGTTTTCTAACAATAGTTACCTGTTCCATAAAAGGTCACTGCAGTTACTTCCTGAGAAAAACCAAGACATGGCCAAGGCCAGTTCCTAGACCTCAGGTAAATGCACTGCTGGGGCTGTTGAGAGGTGGCTGGAGCAGGGCAGAGGGGGAGGAGAAGTCCAGAGACTGCTCCACTGTTAGGTCTGTTCTGCAAAATCTTCTGGCTGTTGGTTTATTTTTGTGAGCTAATTATGGGTATGTTAATACCTTTAGTGTAAGTGTATAATCAGTCAATTGCAGGGACTTAAGTACCCTCTTTTGAGCATATATTTGATGAATAAGTGGAGTGTGTATTTCCTTTTTCTTCCAGTTCCCGAATTGGTTTTTTTTATAGATCACCAATGCCATCCTAAAGGGATTTTGCCTTTGTCTATCCTTACTATTCCCTGAACCTTTGCTGCTGGCCACACTCAGGAGACAGAACTACAGAAGAGACCTTTAATTCAGTCCAGGAAGTCCATTCTGATGTTCTTGGCACTCTCTGGTGGGTTAGTCACTGCAGGGTGCTCCAAATATACCATCATGGCAGACTGGTGAAAAGGCTACAAACTAATTTATAATGTAGAGCTGTACTTTGATAAACTACTCACCTGAGAAATACCAAAGAGTTCCCACTACCTTCAAAATTCTCTTCATACTCAGTAGTTTATTAAGGCATTTTTTCCTAATTTTCCTTTCCATGCCTTACTCTCTCCTGTGAAACTTAGAAGAGTCAATTGTGGTCCATTTGTTTGCTGCATTAATTTCACTGGATCATTGATTTATATTCCCTATATCAGATTTCCATTAAAGATGATATTTGTAAATAAGAGCCATGAAACTTCCTCCTGGCAGAATACCACAGAGGCCATTAAGCTCACTTCTGATTTATTTTTAGAGATTTGGGGTCTCTTATAGAGAAGCAACAATGCCAGGATTGCCAGTTTCGTCTGAATTTACTATGGAAATTATGCAAAACAAATTGTGAAAGTAATTCAGCAGTTCCAGCAAAGGAGAAGGTGAGCTTCTTGACTGCAAATTGAAAATACAGTTCCAGAGAAGTCAAGTTCCCCTCGACCATAGTGTCCTTTCCTTCTTCTCACTTAGGAACTTCCCAATGCTTCATTGTGTTTTGCCATGGCAGTGCTTTTCAGAGATTACTTGTAGCTGCTTCCCCAGTCTGCTAGTTGTTGCTTTTGTCTCAAGAGATTTCCAACATGAATTTGGGTTATTTTCTTATTTTTTTTTCTCTTTTGTTCTTTTGTTTGAGTTTAGTCTGATAAGAATGAGATTTTAGTGACTCAGGTCTCCACTATGTTTTATTTCTGTTTCCCTGGAGAGTAGTTCCGTGTTCTTGACTAATGAACATGAAACTCACAGCTTAGTTTTAAAGATTATTTAATAGCAATGTAATAATCCGAAATTGTACTTGGCACAATTTTAAACAGCATTTGAAAGTTAAAGTACTATTTTATTTCATGCATAACATAATACCCACATTACATCTTTCTGCTGCAATCCACATAGATCAATAACATAGATGAAAAGCTTTGTATTTTGAGTGTTTCATCTAAAATAGTTTTCTCTATTCTTTATAAGTTTTAGGGACCCATGCCATTGCACCTGCATTTGAATTCTCCTAATTATAGGAAACTTTGCTTGCTAAAACAATGAGAGAAATGTGTCCAGGTATCATTGCTTGTACCCAGAAGAACTATGGCTGACATTTCTGCAAGTATTCTGGCAAGTTAAAAGGCTTCTTACAGCTAATAGGAGTGACTAAGATTCATTTGAAGACAGAAGGGTTCTATTTTGCTCTAAAGACAACTTATATTTTCTAAATTGAGGATGGCAGATTTCAAAACTTTTCTGAGCCCTCTGCTGACCTCGAACACTTCCTGCAATAATGGAACCAAAGTCTGCAATAACAAGCCTTACAAACTGCTTCAAAATCACTTACACATCCTGTACTTTTGGCTTCCTAACATGTTCCTTTAAAACAGTATTTGCAGCTGTTGTGGCTTAACCCCAGCCAGCAACTCAGCCCCACGGGTGCTCATTCACTGCCCTGCCGTGTGATGGGGAGAGAATCGGAGGGTAAAGGTGAGATAAACCCATGGGCTGAGACAAAGACTATTTAAAAGGTAAAGCAAAAGCTGCATTCTAAAGCAAAGCAAAAGAGGGAATTCATTCCCCACTTCCCATGGCCAGGTGTTCATCCACCCCCAGGAGAGGAGGGCTCCATCACTCCTGACCGTGACTGGGGGAGACAAACACCACCACTCTGAACATCCCCTGTTCCTCCTTCTTCCCCCAGCTTTATGTGCTGAGCATGATGCCACATGGGCTGGGATATCCCTTGGGTCAGTTGGGATCAGATTTGTCCCCTCCCAAGCTCTTGTGCCCCCCAGCCCCTCGCTGGTGGGATGGGGTGAGGAGCAGGAAGGGCCTTGGCTCTGTGCAAGCCCTGCCCAGCCAGGGCTAAGCCACCCCTGCATTACCAACACTTCCCAGCACAAACCCCAAACACAGCCCCATACTAACTCCAAGTGTTGCTTATCAATCATCTAACTCTATGCATGCAAATAATTGTCCAAATAACTTCACTACAGAGGCTGAAAAGCTCAAGAGAGGCTAAAATGCAAGTAATATTTTTTCATCCGTAAACAGAGGATCCATAAAAAGTTAAAGTAATAGTAAAAGGCCAGATAATCTTCCTTCTCCATATATATATATGTCAATCATTCAAAGTCTCCAGTTGTTTCTGATTGTTTTCTAGAGAAAGAAGCATAACTGTTGAGATGTTACCACTACATATCACTGTGTGTACACACATATAATTATAGAAATCATTGCATATGAAGACCTCATAATCTATGGGAAGATATACATATGCAAGATTAGTTGATCACTAGATTTATTCAAAGGATTATCAATTCACGCAAAGTTACCACATTTCTGATGGGAGGAATAATAGAATAATAGATATACTGAGTTGGAAGGGAGAGAGCCAACAGAGGAATTGGTAACAGTGACTTCTTAATCTTCTTCATTATCTTATTCACTAAGTATTTGTATGATTGTGTCTGTAGGATGGTGAGAAGTTTGATCATAGCCCAAGAAATACTGTGAGTTGTGAAGAGGAATTTGTAAGAAAAGAGGTTTTATGGCCTGCAGCAGAAGGAAAGGCTCTGGGCAAAGATACCAGGAGAGGTGGGAAGAGGTAGAACAGATTGTGAGGACAGCAGCTTTAGCAAGACAGAGACAAGATTTAGCTGGAAGCAAGGAGGGGGAGCCAGCATCATGTGACTCTCCAGTCAGTGTTTGCTGCCACTGGTATTGCAAAAGAAACCTCAGGAATAAAATTTTATTTGAGGCAGAATAATTTATCTAAGTCATGATCTTGGCATTTGGTGGAGATACTGTAATTATAAAAACTTGATCAGATCTTCCAGTAACAAACCCTGTACGATGACAAGTAATATTCAGGTCACACTTCTCCTTTGAAGTTTTAATGGCCACTACAATTTTATGTTAGTCACTCACTCATGTTTGAAGTAGGCGTGCAAAGCCTTGGCTGTCTCCATTTGTCTGTAACTACTTTAGAAGCTTCTGAAGGCACTGAACTCATAAAACTGCAGGCTTCAAAGAGCTTATTCAAAGATTCCATTCTGCTGCTGCCATTTATCAAAGGGGCACTTTTAAAGTATATAGCTCTTTATAATAAAATGTTTTTTTTAAATATAAACCTGACAGTGGGGATGATTAAAACAAAATCTCCATTGGCTTCAATGGCAGCAGAACTGAGTTCCACAGCTTTAAATGTAATATTTATATTTCTACAAATGATGTTATAGTCAAGCAAGTTGCTAATATAACGAAGCACAATTCATTTTACCCTCTTTTTATTCCCCCCCACCCCTTATAATTTTTTAGAACTTCACTGTGAGTTTAACCTTGAACTTTAAACCAAATTTTAAATTTAACCCCATAATACAGAAAAGGATTGTCTCTCCTAAAGAAAATAGAAACTCACTTTTTCTAAGTAGAATTAATTCCATTTTCTGATGCAAACCTGAAGGGTCAGTCCAATGTTAATGTTAGATTGACATTTATTAAAAAAATAAATCCTAATATATTCTATTTTATCCTGTCACTTATCAATTCCATGATAGATCTTCCTGAGTTCTAGTACATGATTCTAGATAAATCACATCATGTTGAGTTATTTTTCATCCCATTTAAACAAGAATAGCAATCCTTACCTATATGACATTCACAGGNATCTTCCTGAGTTCTAGTACATGAATCTAGATAAATCACCTATATGACATTCATAGTACATGGTCTCCTGTCCAATCCTGTTCCCCAAAAAACAGCAGGAGACTTTCCACTGACTTTATTAGTTCAGCCCTTTAACTCCTCATCTGCTGTAAAGAATCATGGCCTGTGGGGAAAGTGGCAGTGGATGTCTATGAAATGGGTGTGATATCAGCCAGCACCGATTTCAGAAGTGCATCTTCAGGGTTAGAAAGTGCTCCTACTCCTTCCTTAATCCAGCTCAGTTGCCTGTTTTGTTTGCTCCAGGAGAGGACATCATAACATCACATCTGTTGCCATGGGAATGGCTGTGATTTTGCAAATTCAGCTTTGTGTCTTCATGAAATCAGGCAGAACAAAAGAAATGGGCAATAGGGGAAAAGCCCTTGTTTAAGGACAAGGCCAATTTGATTCTAAATTCAGACCTGAACCCTTTGTCTCCAGTGGGGTAACTCCCCATCAAGCACCTTTTGAAGTTACTCCTTTTCTGTTGTTACTCCCAAGGTTTCCCTGGTTGCTTTGGGACGGGAATTCCACATCCATTCTGCTTGAACACTGCCTGGCACAGTGGCCTGGTTCGAGTCTCTGGACTCATTGTACAAGTAAACAAAGATAAAATGATGATAATGATATTGTAAACACAGGTAATAGCATTTCACTTTTCCTAGTCTGGAGTAACGTCCCCATCTTTCCAACTACAAATTACTTTATTCTGAAATAATTTCTCTGGTTTGGATAACAATCATATTTCTAAAATAAAATTATTACTATTTTAGACTAAAATTCCCTGTGACAGAAAATATACTGGAATACCTAAATGATAAGTATCTGGTAGATGCCCTGTTTACACAAAATTCGGAATCTGGACTTTTTAAACAAGTGTGTCAAGCTTTTCTTTCTTTTCCAGTACCATTGTTGCTTGATTTAATTTAACAGAGGAAGACATTTGAGTATTGTACTACATCTACCAATCATTGTTTCCAAAGTGTTATTTTGAATTCCTAGTTATTCCTGGAATGCAGAGTCCTGCTTGGAAAACCATGACTGTCAATGGCCTGCTTTAGAAGTAACACAATTGCCAATCAATAAAAATTGGCATAGACGATATTTGAGAAATACAGACAATCCATGGTCTCTATAGCTCAGTTCTGAAATATCAGGGTAAATTATGGGCTTTCTGGGACTGTTGTACAAATTTCTGTTTCATCTTTGCAGAACTATTTAGGAAGGTCAAAATAATGATATAGTCTTCCTAATGTTTTTAACTGGACTTGTGCATCAGTTAAAGAGTTTACCCCTGTCTGGAGATGGATTTGAACAATTTTATTTTTTTTGCTGGATAGACAAAACTTAATTCCCCAAGTCTTGCAGTCTTGCTTTCAAAATAATTTTGACAAACTACTGGAACTGTAGGCCTTTTTCCTACACACACAGTGAGACCCTTTATAGTAAAATTGAGGTATTTTTTTGAAAATCCAAAGTTTTGAGTTCTGCAACAAGCCATGAAAGGCCCTCTCTGGGACACTGACAGTATTGTGAATGCTGAATGCCCTCCCCTATTTCTCCCTCCCCAAATGTTGCTAAACCACAGATGTGCAACTTTGGTAAACTCTGGGCTAAAAGCTCTGACTTGTTACTTTGATGAAAAATCTGAGTTGGAATTTATTATCTATTTATTACAGAATTTGATATACAAATATATGATATTTGATATTTGATATCTGGGCTTGTTTTAAAAATGAGACTTACCCAGATTTCCTCAGATGTGCTCAGGTGTTCTGTGCAGTTGCAGTGGAATGTTGGAGATGTGGATGTGCCATTGCTGTGCACACTTTCAAGTTCTTTAAATTCCTGAAGTCCTGCCTGAAAATCAGCCTGTGCATTGTGCTGCCCCCCAGGTGAGGCCAGGAGAGCACATGGGCTGATTCCTTCTCTGCTGGCTGCTGCAGTTTAGACCTTTATGGATTCAGAGAAGGAACAGGATTGTGATTTTTTTGTTCAGTGGTTTCATTTCCATCCATTGCATCCAACAATGTCTTCTTCAACCATCAGTCATAGGATAAAGTACTGAAACAATCCCAGGGGTGGGATGTGGCACCTTTTTTGTTTGCTGCAAAGTGGTTTTTAAGGGAAATGTATTTTAAGGCACCTTTGACCAGCATTTTTAATTGGCAAAAATACCTTTTCTTTATAATAAAGTGCTGAGTAAGAGCATTGATTCTTACGGTTTGAACCCGGCAAATGAATCCGCGTAGTGTGAGGTTGATCAGACCAAATATTTATGGTAGAAAGAATAAAAAGCCCAAAGTAATTATTGCAGCAAATTGACTGAATATTTTGAGAGCTACTGAAAAAGTCTTCTTTCCAAAAGATGGTGTTAGCAAACAGGTACAGACTTGAACTGCAGTCATTAGAAATGTACAGCTTGGCACAACTGCAGAAAACAAATATATTTCAAAACTGCTCCATGAAAAGGGGTGCAATAGTGTGTCTATCTAAGCTGGCATCATTGTATTAAAACTCAGCTTCAATTTTGCTGTATGTATTTCAAGCCCAAAACCACTGTAAAGCTGGTCTTTCCCATTTATAGCATTTCTTCTAATAAATTTTACCACCTTTCTTCACTTTATATGATTTACTTACATAATGCTAACATGCATCACTCAGGAAAAATTGTTGAGGTATAAGAGCAAAGCCATGTCTGAACAAACAGCTTGAGGACAAAGGACCAGTTCTTGCTGAGGCTCTAAACACATTTTCAAAGCAGGATTTTGTACCTGATTAGTTGTTGTATTTAAATTTCCAAATAAATATTGGTATTCAGGGAAAGATAATTACTCAAGGCATTATGAGTCTGAGCACAGTGTCAAAAGCAAAGGCTGTGCTTGTTTAATAATGCAAACAGAATGGGAACCCTTATGTCTGAAACACTTTGAGTCACATCACAAGAAGATGAAAATAGCACTTGAAATGATGCACAGGGATCCAGTGTGAATCTGGGTGGAATCTTTGATGCAGAATCAGACTATCCACTCTGTGCATTGGGTAGACCTTCTCTGCTGATCAGGATTTGAATGCTTTTCTTAAATCTCTTAAGCACTTTGTAAAGTTCTTTGTGTGTTTTTAGCAAAAGATAACACATTGACATAAACTCCATTGTGCTGAACTGTTAACACAGAGAGAAGGTTAAGTTGTCAAAATCATACATAGTGGATAAGTTCAGACATCTCCTAAGGTAAAAATAACTCACTGTTGAAAAAACAAGATGAAGACACAAAGATAGTGGCAGATACTCCGAGTGCATTTTGAAATACAGAAGTGTTGTTATTTAACTAATTAAAAAATGCATTACTCTGAGTAGAACCAACTTGGTAAAGGAGATCCAGAAGTGTTACATCCATTCTTATTAGATTTTTTTTCCCCATTTTTCTCTTTGGCCTTAACCGAGCCCAGCTGTTAAAAGCCATCAAAATGGTCTGAGTATTTAGAAGAAGTGATTATCTCTGGACTGCTTCTGTGAAGTAAAACTTATTAGTCTCATAGTCTGAGAGACAGCCTGTACTACACATATCAGGGACCAAATGTCAGGAAAGGATTAACAAACTACATAGAAGTTGTATTCACTGGAAAATTTATCAGAGCACCAAAAGGAAGTTGCACACAAGGAGAGCCTTTGAAAAGAACCATTCCACGCTGAGGTGCCTGGGCAGTGGCTGCTTTCACATTCCTGTCAGGCTGGAGCTTCAGAACAATATGACTGGCATGGGGAAAACCCTTCTGGAAGTTACAGAAACAAGTTATTGATTCTTTTTTAAATCTAAAAAAGAAAAAAAACAACTCAAGAATCTTGTATAGGATGAATCTTTCTACCAGTGGTGCAATCTTCTGATCAATTCCCATCTTAAATACTGAGTTAGAATAGAATATGGTGAACAAAGGCTCTTCATAATTTGGCCAAGATGGGATTTCATGCAAGTTCATAGATAATGGATTACAAGTTGCAACTGCCTCAATTTTGTAATTCTCCATTATATCAATGGAAGTATAACACACTCTGGCTTTTATGGTCACAAGTACTAGAAGAAAATGCAGCACAAATACCAGAGAAACTGCTTTTAAAAAAAAAGCACCAACAACCTAACACCTTTTTCTTAAAGAGAGTATCACTTATTAGATTTACCAGACCTGAGACCTGTGGATGAAGGAAATGAAGTTGCCAATGCCAAACACAAACAAGAGGTCTCCAAATGTTGTCACCACAAACAAAAAAAAAATCAAACCAAAAAAGGTAAAATTACCCCTATTTCTAACTGGGGAGAAAAAGAAAATAAACCAAGTTAAATCTCAGACAGTGTTTGCTAACCCAAGGAAGATAACAGATCATTCTTATAAAAGCCAGATATTATTCTTATATTATTCACTGCTGGGTCAGTTTTACAGGAAGGATCAAAGCTCCTCAGACAAAACTCCTGACAGCCTACAAGGACATAGACAGGACCAGCAGGAGGTTATAACAACCACTGGAAGCACTGTTTATGCAGTTTACCCACCTTTTGTTATATGGTTATTCAGATATAGCTAAGGTTGGAAGATAACAACCCTTTGCCAATGCTTTTTTTATACCTTTAACACTAAGGCCATTTCTAAGCTAAGATGGGAATGTTTTTCTTGCATAATCTCCCGTGGCAATCACTATTCAGGGTGATGAAGACTTCAGGAAACTGCTTTTTAGGCCTTTTCTTTCACTAAGCAATTTTTACATTTCCCTATCCAGCTTGCAAAGTTCCAATCCACAACTTTCCCATTCTGTTAAAGTTTTGGGAATGCCCCGAGGCTCCCCTTTCCTTTATTGTGTCAGACACTATGGATGCCCTCCCAATGCCTGCACTTGGCCAGATCTGAGTCCTTCCTTCCAGCCCCACAGGGACTCTTTCCATGCCCACAGCACTCACTCTTCATACTTTATACATGTTGGACCCTTATGGCTCTTCCCTCCAGACTCCTTTCACACCATTATTAATTCTCCTATTTCTACAATGGGCAGACAAGCAGAGATGAGATATTTTGTTGTCACACTGCATGCTGTTAATAGCTTTGATCTGTGCACAATTACAGATCCTATTGCAGCCTCTGGGTCCGCCAGCTCAATATCTGAGCTCCATATATTCCCTGTTTAGCTTTTTTCTCACTTGATTCTGCTTAAATCTGTAAATACCTGTGAATTTGCACCTAGGACGTTCTTTGAGAAATGGTGCAGCTGATTGGATGTATTATTCAAAAGTTTCCATGTTACAGCCTAAAAGACAAATGACACCAACCTGCGAATAAAACCCTGCTCCATTTGGCTCCCTGTTATCTGCAGCAGCTTTCCTGGGGTGAGCTATTTGGAGGATGTACAGAAGCATGTGTGACTTTCATGTTGCTGTTAAGGTGAGGCCATTGTGCCAAGAGCTGTGACGAGTTTTCATAAAGATAGTTTGAAAAGACAAAACCAGGACATTGGCTCTGCTTCACAGGTGGGTGCAAGAAGGCAAGGGGCACAGCCAGAGGAACTAGGAACCAAGAACAGCCAGCCAGAGAAAGTTCTGTGATCAAAGTCCAAGAAAAGGGTTTTTTTTTTTTTCATGAAATTTGCCATTAGAGATATTGAGGAGGCCTATGTATTAAATTCCTGAGTTTTGAGGCACTGTAATAGAGCTGTCAAACAAAGATATAGAAAGTGCTACTGTTTCCACGAGACATGACAAGCTAAGGATTCCCAGCAAAGTAAGGCCACCTGAAGGGGGATAATGAAAGTGATTACATCAGCAAAGAGGAAGGAACAATCCAGGTAAAGAGTTGGTGGATGTTTGATCTTGGAGGGTTGCTGTTACCTCCAGTGCAGTCATCCAAAGCTGTCTAAAAATTAAATAGACTAAAAGAACAAGAATGCCTAGGATTTCTTCCAGGAATTTCTGTAGTTACCTACTAGGCATCAAAGGAGACTTCTTTTGAACCTTCAAATATACAAGGAGGTCACATGCATTAGTGACTGCAGATTTGGTAACCTATTATACATTATTTTCTTTTATTGATTGTTTTACAGGACCCAAGGCTTGTGTGTTGCTTTTTGTGACACACAAAAAAAAAAAAATCTGTAAAATCTTGAGGTTTTTTTACAGGAGTAACAGCAGCTGTCTCTCCTTGTTAATGACAATAGCAGCCTATTTTTTCCCTATTAATTCTAATTAGGGGGTCTCACATGAATGTTAAGTCAAATTTTGATTATGAAGAATGTCTTGTAACCAGAAAAAAAAAAAATACAGGTTGCCCTAAGATAATTTGTTATTTAAAGATGGCCTTTAAAAACACAAAGTTGCAACAAATTAATTACTTTGCTTAACCACTCTGTTAATTTTTTTTTAAAAGAAAACATGGTGACATGCCATACTCGGATTATGCTGGCATTCAGGACAAAGAGACAAGCCAAAGCAGTGAGAAAATTGTAGAAAAGTAAGGTATCACCCACAGATATAAATAGCCACTAATTAAACAGATGCAGTTAGAAAAATAATCTGTTTTATAACTCTAGGTGGCAGCAGTGGAACAAAATAGAGAAAAATGTATGATTATGATTATACTTGATCCCTGTTAATACAAAATCCATTAATTAAATACTGCTGATGCTGTTTCATGACACAGTGTTACTTTTACACTGTAGATGGCAGCAGCATCACAAAATACAGAAAAATAAGATTAATTGTATTCATGCTGTGTCTGAGAATGCAGCCCCTTCAAGTTTTTGGAGGTTAAAGTTGGAGAGGTCGAAATGCAGATTTCCTGTAGGCATTTCTCACCACAAAAGAAGAAAAAAGCCCTACCAGTGATTGTTAAATATCATGTACAATTAGAGGTAAATCACTTCTGAAGCAAGGTGACGTTTTGCTACTCTGGCTTTTCCTAATGGAGAACTGATGTACAGAAAACATAAATGCCAGCAGCTCTGCAGGTGAGTGTAGTATAGTGATCCCAAAATTCTGTGCATGTGCATACCTGTCACGCTTTTGTGTGTCAGGAGAATTAGAGCTTTTGCCAGAGAAGGCAGTAACAGCAACCATATCGTGTGTTCAGGCTTTCAAGTGTAAGGTTTTGCACACATCAGTTCACAGGGGCTTCATGTCAAAGGACTCTGAGGTGAAAAAAAGGCATTTGCTTTAGAAGATACAAAGTTTTGGTAAAACCCATTTTGAATATTGTTTGACTAGAAAGCATCATGGGTGCCAGCTCAGCAGAAGGCCAGCAGCAGGAGGGGCTGCAGATGGAACCACGTAACCTCAGCTCTCCTGCTTTTTTCTCTCCCGATCAAACAAGGTCCCAACTGGATGAAAAGCTGCAGTAGTCCAGTAGTACCTTCATATCCAAACCATTGCCTGCCAGGGGAGGTCACACAGAATTCCACAGAGCCTTGTGGAAGTATCCAGGTCTGTTGTTCAGGTTGTTGTGGGTACTTCCCTGTGTGATTGTGCTGAGCTGTGGCCAAAAGATCAGGTACCCACCAGAGACTGTGATCAGCAATGCAATGCACCCCAGTCTAAAATGGGATGTCGAGGGAAATTCGGTGTGTGAAGAGATTCTTCTGGGGAACTCGCTTTGTCCAGCTGGCTGGTGCATTATCCCCAGGCTCAGAGGCTTCTGGAGGGTGGAGAAGTTTATCTCCTGGTCCAGTTTCCTTGTGCTAGGAGCACATTTTGTCAGGAACAGATTGTTGCCCAGTGCCATGGCTGGGTGACACTGGAAGTGATTCCTTTGCCATATTTGGGGAATGTGCCTTGTTCAAAGGTACAGATCTGTGCTGAGATGTCTCACTGGGATCTGTTAGTGTGATCCAAGAGTAGGACTATGCAAGAGACCCAAACACGAATTGGGGGTCCATTGGGTTTTTCCTTTGTTCTTTGATCACTTAATATTCACTCAATATGGAAAGGTTCTTGTTCTGAGATGCTTGATTTAAAAATTGATTGAATTGATTATTTTGTTTTAAAAATTGTTATATTTGTCTAGGAAAAAAAGATGAAAGTGGGAAACTAAAATTGAGGTGGTATCACCAGTATTAAGCTAAAGCAAAAGTTAAGGAAGTCCACTTACTGAGTGGATACAAACTGAAGAATTATTTTATATAAATATATTTGTAAGCTATTGGTAAATCAAGTCTGAATTAAATTATCAGATCATCAGTTCCAAAGACTGACTATAAACATTAAATAATTTATTATGCAGTCTTTGATTATAAATCCTAAAGCATTTCATCCTGTGAATCTGTAACTCTGAAGTTACATTAATATTTTGATACGGAAATGAAAAAAACCTTTAGCACCTGAACCAAACTCTGAGAAAGATATTAAGTTCTCTTTTCAGTTCCTCTACAGTGGCTAATACTTCCTTTTCTCAAAAGTAGGCCTATCTAACTATTCTTTCAGGCTACTTAAAACTATTGCAAAGTTTTCAGGCACTTCTCCCAGCTGAACTCCAGTTGCTTTTAATAAACAGGCCTGACTGCATTTTCATATCCTAAAATTAAATTAAAAATATTTTGGATGACTCTGCCCAAGGAAAGCAAGGATAAAAGCAAACACGGGAAAAATCAGATATTGAAGACTGCTAAAAATTTTTCAACTCTTCTATTCTCTGATTTTTCAGTCTGTTGGCAGAAGAGGTGAGGCAATCCCAGAGCCAAGTGGTGGTGCTGGTACTGTGCCTCTCACTCCAGGCGTTCTCCACAGCCCAGAAAGGAGCCCATGCACCGGGGTGCCCAGGCTGCTCTGGAGCTCTGCCAGTGGATGTGCTGAGGTTTCTACTTTCTGGTGGACACCAGGTGCCACCTGCACTGAGAGGTGTGTGACAAGCTTCCTGTCCTTGGCAGCCCTGTCTCGCCTCAGAGTCACAAGCCAGTGATGTGTTTGAGATCCATTTTCTGAGGATTAGGCACAGCTTAGCCCCTGTCCTGTAGGTACAAGTACCTGCTGGGGGGCTGTTCCAGGAAGACAGGGATTCCATGGAAATAGTAGCTTTTTCCTGTTAAAGTGAGAGTCCTGTTAAACTTAACACTGTGGCATTAATTTTGCCAGATGCTCATTTGCTCCAGCCAGATTCCCAGCCAAAGCTGTTCCACAGGTGGGATGAGAAGGCACAGTGAAAGCAAGGGCTGTATCCTTCACCGGGGAACAGCTCTCTGTTCCTCCTCTGCTTTGAACAGATTCCTTCAAGGCTTGGACAACTCTTGATAGCAGAGACCCCATTAGATGGTGCCAGCTAATTTGTTGGTGGGATGAGGGCAAAGACAGCTGCTGCCCTCTCCTTAGTATTATTAATACAAATAGTAGTAGTGTTATTTTCTGCCCACCATTAGTTTGTCAGGTGAAGAGCAGCTATGTACTGCAAGAGACCAATCTGCAGGGTTCATTGTTTTATTTCCTCATTATTGCAATGACTTTGAATATTTCTTCAGAGGGAAGTTCCTGTGCCTGAGGCTGGAATGTACTTACCTGCTGTCTGACCCACAGTTCAGTTGCACAGAGAAAGGACTGAAGACATGTTCTAGAAACAATACCTTGAAGGGGAGTAATGCAGGAGGAGGAATGATACAAGAAGGCTATAGAATGTATGTTTTCTCTGGAGAGGAAAATGCCTTAAGCCACAAACATTTGCTGCATGTGCACGAGTGCCCGTCTCGCTGACACAAAGCCACTTCACTGAAGTGCTCTCTCAGCCTGGGAGGTACCAGCGTTAGCCACAGACCTAAATCACTTCTTGCTTTGTGAACTCCTGCAATGATCAAGCATAGAGGTGTCATAATTTACTGAAATGAGACAATGGCTGAAGATGCTGAAAAGCACTGGCTGATTGTCACAGAACCCTTGCAGCAGAACCTGGCTTCTTTGAAACATTCTCCATCACTTAAGTTATTTTTTCCTATACTTTGTAGATCATTCCTGTGGTTTCTAGCATACAGTCCCCCCTACCAATGCATAGTCTCACACTGTAGGCTACACCATAAATCCTAAAGAAAGTATTCACCAGCTTCTCAGACTGCCTCTGGCAGACTTTCTCTAAAATTAGTGCCTTGGAAATATCACTAAGAGCAGGGAAATTCTCCAGCTAATATTTGAATTAAAAAAGAGATCTTTGCTTAATAGCATGTGAAGGTTATGTAGTAAGGAGCACTTTTCTGCAGGTAATACAAACTGATCCTTAGTATAAATGATCATGGCAAGATCTTTCATTAGAAGTCCATGAAATAAAAATAACTCAGATAAAATTCTATCAGGAAGATAAAGAACCATTTGACTGAAAGCACTGCGCTGAAACAAATAATCTGTCGTATTGATCAGCATAATGTTTCTGACAGAAGTGTTCTGCTCATTTGAAATCATCTCCACCTGCTTTTTGCAGTTGTGTGGTAACGCAGAGCCGAGCTGTGCAGCCTCAGGAGCTGTGAGCTGGATCTGCTTTACAAGGACACACCTTTAACACATCCCCCCTCCTCCAGTCCAGCTGCAGGCTGTCCCCTCTCCCAGCAAGGAGCTCGTTTTACTTTCACACAGCACTCAAACCTCACCTGGCACATCTCTCCTGCCCTGTCTACCCTGCCCAAGCAACCTCCAGCCCCTGCACGTTGGCACCTTGTTGGCAGCAGCTCCTTGCTCATCCCCTGAGCAGTTTCCCATCACCTCCATGTGTGAGCAGCCAGACTCTCCTCGTGGCTGACCAGGCTGCTCCTTTTCCCCTGAAAGGCCCTGCTACAGACCTCATTTTCTGTCGACAACTGCTGCAGAGGAGAGGAAGCAGGCAAAGTGTGGGAGCTCTGGACCCTCGTACCACAAACCAATGGGATTTCG
This sequence comes from Daphoenositta chrysoptera, assembly GCA_013397915.1. NCBI lineage: Eukaryota > Metazoa > Chordata > Aves > Passeriformes > Daphoenositta > Daphoenositta chrysoptera. The sequence continues at coordinate 11,038 of VZRO01005546.1, read as the reverse complement.
CAAGAGCCGTTTATTGTTTACATTTCACTGTTTTTATACATTTCTGCAGCTGTAGCTCACACGATCACAGATCCGATTGGATTTCTGTGCTGTCCATGCTCTGCATGCACCTTTCAGAGAACCTGATTGGTTCCAGTCCAGGATGGTACTGTCCTTCCTTTCATCTACTTTCTTGCCATTTTGTTATCCCGTCTTCCAACAGCTTCTTTCCCAAATTAGAACAGTTTACATTTCTGTAGCTTCGACGAATTCTTCAGGTCTCTGATAAGGTAGCTGAGCATAACCTGGCTGAGGCACCCTGACAGAATTTGAGTGCCTTACAACAGCAAAGGGTCTGGGCAGGGAAGGTGAGTGGCAGATGCTACGGTGGGAATACCTTATGGACTGACAGCAGCACAAGAGCTGTGTGCTAGGCTGCAGTGGACTGAGAGTTTTCACACATGGAGAATGAAGTTGGCCTTCTCCAGCTACAGGTCAGATGTAACCTGGCTGAGATGATGATCTTCTTCAGTCCATGTAAACATCAAAAATTTCATGCTTTGAACTGAAGAGCTCAAACCTATGAGATGAAAAAATCTCTCAGCATTTCATACTGAAAGCAACTGTTATCTTTGAAGCATGAACAAGCTGCACCAATAACACTCTCAGCTGAACACGCAGATTCTTAGTTTGGTTTTGCTGAAAAGTAAAAATTAACAATCCAACATAAATCTTAATATAGGCATGTGTCTGTCTGGCACGTGCAAGACTTTCCTCCAGTACTTTCTCTCTTAATGCTGCAAAATTCAGTAAAACCAATGACTGATTCAGCAGCAAATACCTTGAACTTTGGAAGAGTGACTTGGCACCTGAGCCCAAGGCAGTTTCAGAAGGACAGTACTCCCTTGGAGCTTACCAAGTCTCCTCTCAAAGGTTACGTGTCAAAATGTCACCAGACTCTATTACCAGAGTCTTCAGAAAATGGACAGTGCCAAAGCAAGACTGGGTTTGTGGTTTATGATATTTCTACTCTGATAAGGGCATAGGCAGATATGGTTTTGCATTAAAAAGTTAACCCTTTGTGTTCAGTCTTATCTGCTGCCTTCTAACTGGATTTTACTTCAGCTGATTTTTCCAGATTCAAATAGGTCAGTGAAAGACCATTTTTTTCACTTTTTTTGTCTTGTCAACAGAATTATTTACTACATTTCATGTAATTACATGTATGCAAATGTATTGAATGAAGCTGGGTATATGATACAAGCTGAAATTTGAAAGAGAGAAGTCTTGACTAACTGGAAGTAAATGCATAAAATATGTATGCACATGATGGAACACTGGAAACACATGCTCTAACTACAGTTTCAGCTCCAAGGTTATGGAGTCAGGTCTTGGGCTGCAAGTTTTCCGAGCCCAGTGGCACAAAAAATATGTCCTTTGCTTTTAAACAGATGGAATTTTGTGCAGAATCATTGACAGACAGTGGCAATACATCTACTCTGTACAGAAGAATATGTAGAAAATCAAGTATGAAGTGTAATCTCATTATCAAAGAGAAGACAAAGCTTTGATGTCAACAGGAGTCCTTCTGTGGAGTTTGATATAGAATTAATTTCTGTAATCTTAATTATTTTGCCCCTGTCTTAATATCTTTATTGCACCATGAAATGGTGTTTTCCTAAGAGAGAGCGAACAGTTTAGGGATTTTCCTTTCTTTCTTATTCAATTTTGTTTTGGTTTCAGTGGGAGTATTTGTTGTTGGTTGAGTTGCTGACAAAGAAGTCCTGAGGGAGAGGAGAGGATGTGTGTGCCTTGGAATGTAGATGTAGGTGGCATATGGGCCTTATGATGGATGCACAGAATTGAAGAGTGATAATTCATCCAAAATCCCCGCTTGTAATATTTTGATGTATTATGACAATATAATCTTGTGTATTAATAACAGATTATAATATGTATATTTATGGGGTAGTATTTAGCCAGATGAGATTTGCTTATGTAAATTCTACTACCTGTGTTTGAAACTGATAGTGGCTGTTACCTAATGGTGCTCCAAAAAGCTCATTGAAGCTTCAGACTTAGGTGGGATTTTGTGTTTGGACATCTCTCTCAATGTTTATTTGTTTCCTCCACATTCTCTCCTGAGGATTTTTAGAAAAATATATTTCATCCAAGAACTCTAATCTTCTGATTTGGTGATAATAATTTCATTTAGTTGTGTGCCCCTTTATGCAGTCTCAATGTGCCATTTTCTTCTGCCACACGGAACAGGGATGAGTGAGCAAGAATCAAAACTTTTCTGAAAACAGAAAGAAAGGCTTTATTATATAAAGCTTAAACAGAAAAGCAAGAGTGACAGGATTTCCATACAACTAAAAGATTATCTTCTTTAAATGTGTAACTCATGTTTGCTCTTTATGGGCAGATTGTTAGACTGTATGTTCAGCTCTCTCAAGAGGCATTTAGGACTTCAAATGCAATAATAAATTAATTTACAAGATAGAGACAATAATGAGAGATTCGATTTCAAACCAGAGACGTGAAACTTTTATGGAACTCTCAAACATTAAAAAGCATAAATGGCAGCCTTGTTTATTTGTGTAAATGAGCCCACCAAGGAGGTAAAACACAAGACTGACTGCATTAGGAAGAGCAGCTCCTTTTGCCATCTCCGAAGAGATGTGACTTACATCAGTGTTGCTGCCAGCTTTCCTCCACGTCACTTGGCTACCCCAGTCCCCTGAGAGGCCGATGACAACAGGGGGAGGGCAGAAGAGAGACCTGGTGTGGGCAGGTTCTCTCTTCCTGAGATAACTGAGGTCACTCCTGGCAACGAGGAGGTGATGGGCTGACACCCATCATCCCAGAAAGGAAACCATTCCTTTACTCAGAGGCCAACACAAAGCTACCAGATGGGAACAGTTTTCTGTCGCTGCCTATCAAGGCTGGAGCACAGCTCTCCAGCCTTCTGTGACATCAATTTTATGCTGAGAGCACAGCAGTCTCAAAAAACACTGAAGAACCATTTACTCGTGAAGTATAAGAAACATCTGTCAGGGGCTAAAAGTGTTAAAGAAATGCTTAACCGTACATTGAGTTGGCAGAATCTTAGGCTCAGACTACAGGAAAAAACATTAGCAGTGAAAGTCCACAAGATTTATCCTAATTTATCAGATTACTTCCTCAGAAAGTCTCCTTTTGAACTGCTCTTCAACAGAAGAACAAATGTGTAGACTTCAATGCTTAATAAAGCTAAAAGCTTCTCCCTGGGGTAATTGAAATTTTTCTATCAAAGGGTAGATAGACCTGGTTGCAGCTGCAACAAAGAAGAAACATATAAAGCCAAGTGGAAAGCAGTTAGACAGCATTGGTGGTGTAGGACCATTGAACATGGTCTTGCTAATTGGAATCTATAGCACAGGACATTCAACTACATGCTGGGCAAATGACCCTGAAAGTTTCAAGTCTATCTAGTATAAAAAAAAAAAAAAGTTCAGATGTAAAAATAATCATAGGAATGATGGATTCTGTATCCTTGAATGGGCATAACCAACCAGAGATCTGGGTAACTGGCAAATTTCTTTTTTAAATAAGGCCCTTTGAGTCCCATATATGCATCTACTTTCACAAGCATTTCAAAACCCGTCTTCTAATAATTTCACACAGAGCTTTCAGAGCAGCAATGTTCAAAAGAATGAAAGTAATGAAACACAGCAAAGTTTTACATTTTTATTTCTGTACTTTGGGAAAATTCCTATTGAAGACAGAAGGCAGTTCAAATTGGAATTGCTTTACTGCCAACAAAAATGTGTGACTCTTGATCTAATGAAAAATTAGAGAGATTGAAAAGCAGAAGTAGACTTAGGAAAGATTTCAGTTACAGCAGGATGCAGCCCTTATTGCATTTGTAGTTCAAACTGTGATCTCTAAGGAGATCTAAATTGCTCCGGAGTGTGGAATTTAAGGTATTTGGGACTTTATTTTCTCAGAGGAACAAGTATGGGTAGCTAAGACATCAGGTTTTATTGTCACACACTTAGAAAACATATGTTATTTTAATTTAAAATAAAACGTCATTTAATGATGAAAATGTTAAATTCTTAAAATCCTTGTCACATGAATTAAAGTTGCTCAAAATGGTTCCATAAAGTGGAAAATGGGGATTTTTTGGATGCCTCCAGTCCTGTAAACTGATTTGGATAACCATACTTTTATTTTACACAGAAAAATCTGTTGTATTTGTGATTGTTATCAGTATGAAACAACTTCTAAATAGTTGTTGTCACTTGCTCTCTACCTTTGTGAACACCAAAGTATTTCTGGGAAGTGAAACAGCTTCAACAGCAAAAGCTGGAATTACACTTCACACTAACACACAAGGATGTCAGAAGCAGCTACCTACAAACACTGTGTGTGTGCTTTGGTGTCCCTCGGAGGAGAAAGACCCAGCTGAGAGGTGGAGAATCTTACCTTGGGTGCAAGAGCACATTACAGGGCTGGGCTGCTTCCCATGCAAATTCTACTTCATTGCAGCTTATTCTGGTGTCTTGATGTGATGTGGCATTGACTGGGTGCTACAGACACGGGCACACAGTTCAGAGAGTGAAAGAAATGCAATCGAATTCCTGCCCCAGGAGAGCAAAAAGTAGATTTTCACTTGGATGTTCAAAATACCAGATAACATTATGTTAGATATGAATTAATCTCATGGGTCTATATTGTTGATATTTGCAACCATCTCTTCTCCCATTCTTTTTTAGTGAGCAAAAGCATGTGAATATCACAGGTGACCATCATGTATTTTCATGTATTTCCCAGAACTGTTCTTTCTCTCTTGGTTTCCCTCATCTATCACTCATTTTATCTATCCTCCTCTCTTACCTCATCTTCTTCATTCATCAAACCCTTTTTCATGAAAGCCTGAATTTTGAACTTTTCTTCCATTGTCGTTTGAACTTTTCTTTCTTCTGTTGTTGTTTTCCCTCTCTTCTTGACTTTTTTATCATTTGTCTCCTTCTTGTTTCTTTTCTTGCATATTTCATCCATTTGCACTTAGACTGCTCAGCCCTTCCTTCTGACAGCTCTAATGTATTTGCAGCCAGCCACTTCTTTTCCACTGTCTAAAGCAGCATTTTAGATGTTGAACAGAGGAACTCCCTTCCAAAATCCAGCAGGAAAAGTCCAGGGCTGGACATACCACTCCACTGAGACAGAACAAAACACGTAGGTGCATGCAGCTGTGGTAAGAGCAGGTCAAAACAACCTCAGCTCTTCATGTTCAGCTGATGAACCCTATGGCAACAAATCACTGGTGAAATCACTGCTGTGAGTGTCTAATATGCCAGACAGACAACAGCATTTGGCATCAGGGGATCAAACAACTGAAAAAAAAGGAAATGGAAGCATGCCAAAGGCATGATGTCCTGAGCACTCATGCAATAATTTTACTGATTAGATCAAAAGAATGGTCAGTTTTGTTGTATTTATCAGAACTGTCTATTTTATCACCAAAGTAGCTTAACGAGTTCCCTTTTTCATCTCAACAGACAGGCAGTCTGGGAAATCACTATGCTATTAATAGAATGGTATTTTTAGAAAGATGGAAAAAAGAAAAAGGCGAGAGTCCAGATTTTATCCCACCCTCTTCAATGGCATCTGTGATACAACTGGAACACACGTACCAGAGGAAGGTCATCTCAGTTGAAAGAGAAATTACAGAAGCACAGGAAACATTTGAACTTCTTGATAACTCCCTTCACTGAAATACTCTCTGTTCCACACTGCCTCACCCTATCTACCAGCACAGATGGGTTTGAGGGAATGTGGAGTTGCATGACATGAGTTACTAGCTACTTCTTGCAATCATCAAAATGTGCATGTTTAATCCCTTAATCTGAGTATTACTATTTAATTTCTTAAATCAGTGCCCATGACTAAAGTAATAGAAAATGTTTCCCTGATTTATTGAGGGAGTTGCATGCAATCCATTTAGGGAGAACAACTGATGTTGAGATCCTGACACTGACAGATCAACATTGTAGTACTTTGTTTGTAAAATGCTTATCTTTGCTCCTAGGGCACTCAGGCTCTGTATTTATCTGTAGTTTCTTTACATATGCACATGACAAACATACAAAAAATACATAGATATGTAATTTATATATACATATATCTGTTGCTCTACAGGTGGGACTTTTCAGAGAAACCAGAAAATACATACACACAGAATGCTTTACATTATTGTTCTGCCAACAAATTTGAGGAAAACTTTCTTCTTGACCCCTTCCTTTCCTGAAGAGCACAAATTAAGCCAATTATCAAGTCATTCTGATAGCCTTTCCATTCAGATGCTAAATAAAACACTTAAATACTTTGCTGTATGGGAGCCTTCAAAAAGTAGAGCATGGCAAGACAGAAACCTGCTTTCAGAACTCTCGACAGCAGAGTGCCTGGAGCTGACAACTGATCTCCTTTGGAAATTAATTGTTTTGTGCTTTAGATTATGTCAGGTAATCCTCTAGGAACGTGTATAAGCTTTTCAGTTTGTTTGCTGGGTTTCACACAGATGCATTGCTAACTTCTTCCTACCTGTAAGTTCCCTCCCCTCTCTTCCATTCTGCATTTCTTCATTGGGATTGATGTGCATCCCTCTGCTGCTCCAGGTACACCTTTGTTTAAGTGCTAATGTTTTGTGTTGTCATGTCCTGTGGCTCTAAATTTCTACACCTCAGATCATGTATTTATGGTAGCAACGTGCCCCGTCTACCCTCTCTCACAAATTTTCCTCAGGGCTTTATTGCCGCTTTTTTAGAGCAGGCCCTGAATTTAAGAAATTAATACTAATACTCAGAATCAGGGATTAAACCTGCACATTTTGATGATTGCAGGAGGTAGCCAGTGATTCATATCACACAAATCTGTATTACCTGAAACCCTGCTCTGGTCCACTCCCACACTAGAAATGCAGATATCCCTTTGCATGCCATGGACACCAGTAGTTGGCCCAGGTGCCAAGTCAAAACAAAGATAGTCTGGACTTGTCTGAGAACCAAACAAGGACCAAAATTGGATCAGTTATAAAGAAAAACACTACTTTCCTCTCCTGGTTTCCACTGAAAGTACTCAGAAGACAGAAATTATTTGGGTTTATGTGGCTGGCAGCAGTGATAGGAAGGATGTAACTCCAAACAATTGTAGATGAGAATTTCTGTGCTTGGACACCCGAAGTTTATTCTGTGACAGGTTTTCCCACACCATTACATCACCATGACTGCAGAAGAGCAGCAAGGTCCCTCTGGAGCTCACTGCATTCACTTCCTGGCTTGGAACAAAGTCAAGCCCAAGGTTAGTTTGGACCAGCTGCATCCCCACCAGCATTCAAAAGAGGCAGATGTGAAGTGATAATGAAAATAAGCAAACCAAGCCAACCCCGTGAAAAGTTGGATTGTGAGTGGATGAGCTTCCACCCATTGCATAAAGTCCATTAAACAGCACTGTTCTCATTGGAGTTCATTAAAATTTCAGTGAAATGATTCTGCAGTTTCTTTGCACGGTGCCAGGATGAACATTGAGTTTACAGCAGGCATTGTCTAGTGCTTCTTGTTGTTTTTAGAATGACATCAAACTTTTCATTTTATTTTCCTTACTTTCCTATGCTGCTACTGACAAAAATGGGAAGACCAGTCAAGCAATGGGTAAGGCAGAAGTTCATCCATCCAGTGTGAAAAAACAAGGTTCATATGTTGTCATTCAGCCTGAAATTACTTTCACATAGTAGTCTGTTGCCTGGATGTATATATTTTCTTTTGCTGAATATGCACATTATCTTGTGAACTTTGAACAAATGAAACCTGAATGATATTGCTCAGCATTACTTCAGCATAAACACAGTCTGTAATCAAAACCATTTTTAATATTGGTTCTTGATGTCTTCCTTGTATAATTTAATTAGCTCAGTGAGTTTTTCTTTTTCAGACTGCAGTAACAGGAAGTAGAATACAATAGTAAATACCTACTCCATTCTCTGGATTCTTAATACCTTTTATCCTTCTAAACATAGGAGATTTTTAACCCTATACCTGCAAATCACTTTAAGTTCATTTTGTCTAGAAAGATAAATGTGAGTGCTATCAGCTGTAATACACAAAAAATAAATTCAGTCCATAAGTTTTTCCCTTTAAAGGTAGGTGTAAATGACTGCAGAAGTTCATTTACAATAATAGGAACACTTATGATTTATTCTTTCTCTGATTTCCATACCAGACAGAGGGCTTAAAACTGCACCACACAAAAATGTTTTTACATTCACTCCCTTAGCAACACCTTTTGTGGGTCCTATTTTCAGAAGCGGTGTCTGCTTACAGCACTTGCAGATGTGGCTGGGCACGGATGTGGGGTTCAGCAAACCTCCAGACAAATATTCAGTCATTGGAAAAGGTCAGGAATGCAGCTGTGAAAGGCTGATGAAAAAATGGTAGAGGTTCTTCTTCATCTCAATATTTAAATAGTGCAAAAATCACAGTGAAGTACAAAACAAAATAAGTCAAAACACAAGCTTTTCTAAAGGAGTTTTCTCCAACTTCAGGCCCTTTATACAGCCCAACAGGATCATCTGCATCGAGGCCATATGTCTTCATACCAGTGTTGTACCACAAGATACCAAATCCTCTGCTCTACTTGCACAGGTTTACTGGAAGTTTACAAGTTTCACAGACTTCTTTCTGCCACCCAAGTACAATTTGTAGAACAAAGAAAACATACAAGTAAATGAGCAAACTTGGAAGCAGGTAATTTTTCAAAAGAACTTCTCCAAGACTTTTGCTGAGTTGTAATGTGATTTTGTCACTTGGTAAGACATGAGACTTATATAATCTTATCTCACAATATCTTTCAAATATCCACCTGTGTTGTTTTTCTCCACTAAGAATTAAGGATGCATAGTAATTTACAGAGCATCTCAGTGCTCCCTGTTTCCTAAGCTTCTGCTAAGGCTGGAAGTCTGTGGATGGAGGTCTCTCAGAGTGATAAGTCTTCTGCCAAAATTTCAGAGTGAGCAATGGAACCAAAAAGGTTTTTACCCACTTAAAGACGAAGCTAGATTAATTTTTTATCATTATTTTGGTTTTTATGGCATCTGATGCTAAGTGTCAGCACTTCCCTTCACTGAATGGACTGTAAGAGCCAGGTTGTTACATTGTAAGTAAGAGCATGAGTCTGAATTTAGTCAACCTTGGGTTTTGTCTATTTTTTTAAATAAAATTAGCTAAAAAATGATGCTTCTGGGTTTTTATTTTACATAAAGGTAGGAAATGTGCTCAGAAAAACAGAGAAAAGACCCTTGTTCTGGTATCAGAAAAGGCACTCAAGTTAATTGGGAGCAAAAGAACTGGTAGTTTAAATCTACTACATTTTTTCCAAACAAATTTTCAGCCTTCTACTAGCATGAGAGGGATATCAACGTGTGCATCTTTTCATAGCTAAATACAATCTTACTTTATGAGATCACTATTCTGAACAGTTATGTTGTTGATTTTATTGTTGTCTCAGTCTTGGCCAAGTCTGAAAATAGCTAAAATTTTTCTGGTTTTGGGTAAGATAAAGATTTAACAGAGTCTGATGTCAGAAGGTCCCAGAATGACAATTCCATTGTGACCTTCAGTTGCACAGATGATTCCATTAATTCATGTATGAACTAGAGCATACTCGATATTGATTTAAAAACTGATAGTGACAGGAATCTAAAAACGCCTGTATATTTTTCCTACCTGGATACTTGCAGATTGTGGACAAAAATCAGTTTTTCAAAATATTAAAATTCTGCAATGATACTGTTTCATTGTGAATTATATTTTCAACGGTTTTATGGCTTTTCCTGAACCCTCTCAAGTATGCCCACATACTTCTTGAATTCTAGAAAATGGCATTTGGAAGGATGGGGGTGTGGGTTGGTTGTTTATTTGTTGGAATCAATGCTTGCAAAGTTTTCTCTCTTGAAAATGTGGTTTATATTGCCCATGCTATATCACCGTCATAAATGCTTTTTCCATCCTAAGTAAAGTAAGCAGGCTTTATTAACTTTCATTAATTCATTTTGAAAGGCTGTTCCAGAAATGTCTTCAACATCCCATTGTAAACTTATTTCCAGACTAAGTTGATTAATGGTCAGTCTATACCTTTTGGGGAGTCTTTTTGCTAGTCATGTTTTCTATTTTTTATACTTCAATCTCTCATGGATCATTATCCCCTCTGTGTGCCTTGATGTATTTGAAGACAACATCCTAATCCTTCCGTGTTTAATACTCCACCCTTCCTTTTGCTCACTCAAATAAGGGAACCCTTTTTCTGCTCTTTCCAGCCAAGGGTCCCAAGGATACAGAATCCTGCAACTTCTGACTTGGTGTCCTTCTGGCACGATGCAGCTTGCTCTGCCTCCTGAGCTGTGGAATTTTCAGAGAGAACAGAGAATGGTTCGACTACACTTACCCAAAGCATCTCCTGGACCACATCATCTCTAGGAAATGAAAGTGGCAGTTTCACTGCGGGTGTTGCAAAACGAAACCAAAAAAAATGAAACTGAAATGAAAATGAAACCTTACGAAGTCTCATTAAAAACGTTGTAAATAGCTACTATCAGAGGAATTCTTGAGTTTTTGAATCTGAGTAAAGATCCCCCCTTTTCTTATTTCATTAAATGTTTAAATCAATTTAATTTAGTAGTTATTCATAATTTACATTTAAGTGAAAACTAAGTTTAGAATAGATTCCTCAGCTACATTCTGGCTGATGTGCTGCAAACTATATGGCCCACAACCTGCTAAAGCCCTCTTCTACCCCATTTAACCCAGAAACAGCAGTCTGCCTCAATATTAACGTGTAAACAACCCTGTCCCTTTAACCTCTATCATCCTCACACTTCCAGAAAAACAAACTTTATCAGGCATATTCAGATGCAGATTGCATTGGCTCAAGCCAGTTCTCGTTATCATTAATGCCCAGAGCTGTCCCCCAGTTTTGCAAATGTGGACACCCAGGCACCTCACATAGTTCTGGGGTAATTTTT
>VZRO01005545.1:27023-71750 GCA_013397915.1 Daphoenositta chrysoptera | reverse complement strand
ACTCAGGAGAGGCATGTTGAGATCATAGAGGGGCCTGAGAACACCTGTGCCTCAGTTGATACAAGAAATGCTCCAGAACCTGATGTTTTGGACCCTGAGATCCAGCTGTGGCACCCACAATCCTCTGTTTGGTACCCAGGCTGCCCACACAGTGACTTACATCAGATGGAAGTGTCTCCAAATTAAATGTTAATTGCAACAAATGACTTAGCAAGAAGTGACCTATTTCAATTTAATAAGAATCAAGGTTTTAATCCTCCTGCTCCCTCTGTGCTGGGATATACACAAGGGTTAAAGATTTCCCTTGGCATGGCAGAGTGCTATCAGAGGCTGTTAGGACCACACATTTGGATTTAAGCAGCTGCATTTCTCCCTGAGCTGTCTGTAGGGATCCTTTAATCTCCATCTCAGCCTGTCCACAAACCAGCACTCGCTGTAATATGTTAATAAAAACCCTCTTACTTTCTCAGCATAAAGTGTCAGGCACTGCCTGTTTATTACTCTGCCTATGATATGCTTGTCCATAGTTTGCTGGGGTTATCATTTAATATCAAAAAATTGCTGCCAATTTTCCCATAAGTTTTGCTGTTAATGCTGTTCTGGCCTCACCATGGAAGTGAAGTCACCCGAGGTGGGTTACACGGGTCAGAAGAGGAAGATCAGCCCCAGTGCCACCACTACATTTCCTCCTTACTGAATTGATCTCACTTCCTCACTTCCTCACTCACAGCCTGGCTGGTTCTGAGACAGCCACAGAAAGGAATAACTCAGGACAATTTAGGATAAGAGGAAATGTGGTCAAGTTGTGCCAAGGTAGGTTTAGATTAGATATTGGGAAAAATTGCTTCACTGAAAGGGTGGTCAGGCATTGGAACAGACTGCCCAGGGAAGGGGTGGAATCACAAAAAATGTGAAGATGTGGTGCTTAGGGCCATGGTTTGGTGGTGAACATGGAGCTCCCAGGATTGGGTGCAGCCTCAAGATGAGGAACAGACCTTGAGTCTTCGGCCACACAAGACTCACACCAGTACTAAGAAGATGCTACATTTCCCTGATCCACCCCTTTTCCCCCTCCTCACCAAATCCACGCCTGGTTGTGACAAGGAGTAACCAAAGCAGTTTTAGCTGTCTTTAACAAAAGTGTCCTGGTGCCTGATTAACTCTTGCTGACATAAACCAGGATACCAACCCAGCAAAATAATATTCCTCTGGTTAGTTTTGTCTTAGAGAGGGTAACTCCTCTCCTCTACTCACAGCACCAAAGCTAAAAGCAGGACCTTAAGGGACAGGATGTGCTTGACTTGCCTGTACCCTGTAGCTGCTGGAATTAAACACCCACACTCACAAGAAGACACAACAGTTCCTGAGGTAGGGAGCAGCTAAACAAGATTGTGTTTCTGGTTTAAACATGCCTTAAGATCTGCAGCAGCAACACTCAAACAAAATAGAAAGCAGGTCAAAAGAAGCACTCGTTAGATGAAACCCCTCTACAGAGCTACTGCAAAGATTTTAGTGCCGGGGGAATACATTGCAGAGTCTGTCATGTGTTTATCTCCCAGCTTATCAGAAGATGGTGTCAGAAGAAATGATAAGTAAAAGATAAGCTAGTTCGGGACTGACAAGACCATGTTGTCTAGGTTGCCTGAACAGCGACACAGCAACGTGTTAACCAGCATCGTTAGCAGAATCAGGGGTGGGAATTGCACTTCTGATGGCACTTGTGAGCAGCAGCCACCACCTAATGAGTGCCACGGGTCTGTGCTTAGTGCCATGCACTGCCGGGTACCTCTGTGAAACAAGGTGGAGATAAAATATAAAGAATAATAAAGTGGGATGTCATTAATCAGCTTCCACAGAAGGAGCATATCAGTAGATAGCATTTAATAATGCATCACCCCAAGCAGCTCGGTGTCTGAGGCTGATCTCATCCTCTGCACGAAGCATCTCCCCTGAGCCCCTGCTGTCTCTGTTCACTTCGTGAACTGCAGCAGCAGACCTGCTTTGCTGGGTGGGAGCAAGAGGCTCATCCTGCCAGGAGGTGATACACAATGCATAGGTTGCCTTTCTGCTCAGTTTAAGGAAATACCAGCAAATAACAAGGCTGTTTAGGCTAAACCATAATTGCCAGCCAGCCCACCCATTACCAGTGAATATGAAACAAGATTGTGCAGACTGAGCACTGAAGATCCTGGTTAGCCAACATGGACCACACTGCTGCTGAGTTCAACCAAATAAATGAGTTTTACCAGGAAAACCTCAGGAATATCAATATGAATGAGTGTCTCAGCTCAGTTCTGGGGAAGGAGCTGGCATGTTTTAAAGGCAAAATAGCCATTGTGCAGCATGCCTGAATTTTCCACATATATGGAGTACATATGATGTGTGCACTCTTGTCCCTCCTCGTGACCAGGAAACACATCAACAACTGCAGTGCACACTAAAAACAGCCCCGAGACCCAGGCAGAAATGGGAGATGATGTACACACAAATGCATTAGGTAGTTGTGAGTAGCTAAGCAGCTGAAGAAGTGAAGTGTGATTTTGCATTACTTCTCACAAAGGAAATGCAGCACATTTTAATCATTCCTACAGATCCTGTGGAGACAGCATCAAACAGGCTCCAAAGGTGACACACTGATGAGAAAATGAATCTTGTGTCCATTGCAGCCTAACACCTTCCCTGTGTATTTCAGAGGATACCTACACACTGTTGATCCAGCACTGATGGCATTCTACAGTAGGATGAGTAAATGCTTTCTCCATGGCATGACCTGAATCTACTCCTAACTTCAGGCCTCTTTTTAGATCTTCCTCTGAAACTGTTCCATCCATACTTTTTTTCATGTCTGACTGTAGTGACAGGTTCCACAGAGCCAGAACACAGCTCTGAGCACTGAAAAGGTTTTCTGTGCTTTTATAATCTTAGTCCTTGACACTATTTTGGCTTAGACCAAATAGCATTGCCTTCCAGAAAAGCCTTGGCATGTTTGACAGGTTAATAATGCCAAGGGCCCTTCAGCATCTTGGAAGACATGGTTCAAGAGGCAGAGTTCAGCTGTACTGACCAGAGCCAAACCGTGGCCTTAAGACCCAAAAAGTTATCATAGACAAATTGCACCATTTGTCTCCTTACAGCTCTTCCCCAAAAAATTGTTTTCCTCAACCTTGCCCTGAAAGAGATATAGAATAGTGACTGACTTGACTCATATAATGTTTTTTTAAAAAATAGTGATGTTAAGGTATTCATTTACCATATCTGCTCATCCAGCCTGTCTCAGGCATCTACTGCAAGACAAAAAGGTGGAATAGAGACCTGAAATACTTCCATTACCTCTAAAGGCAGAATAAGGAGAATGGCTTTGAAGTAGAGCCCTGGTGACATGAATCCCTCTCCAGCAGTCTGGATCATGCTCTGGCAGGGACAGGTCTTCCTCATCATCATCATCTGCAGGTTCAAGAGACCTGTAGCTATAGTGAGGTTGATTTTGATGACAGCAGGCCTGGCTGGGGTGGAGCTGGAAGGTGAGGGGTCTGCAGAGAAAAAGGTTCTGGATCAAAAGCCAAGAAATGAATAGTGGAGATGCTGTCAGGGAGTAAAACACTGACACAATTTCTGCAGTGGGTGAAAAGAAAAAGTTTAAGAAGTACTTTAAGACAAGTAATCATGAAACACTCCAGAGAAGTGAAGTGACTGGTCCCATTAGATGAACCAGTTTCCCCATATTCAAATCCTGAAGGCACAGAGGTCATCTGCTACATCCCACATTCACAGGAGATCCATATTCCTTATCTCCCTTTGATTACATTAGGAATGGTGGATTTGGCCAGAGCAGACAGTGGCTGAAGCATTTCCTGCAGCACAGGGGAGAGGTGTCACCACATAACCAGGCAGCCAAAGTCATCTTCATACAGCCATAGAAAGCAGAGCTATAACCTGTTGGGGAAAAAAACCCAACAACTCTGACAGACAAAAGCCATGCCAAAGGTGTCCATAGGAAAAAGAGAGGTGAGAAGAAAGGACTGAAAAAATGACACATGCTTATACCTGTGTTAGCTCAGCCTGGCTCTCCCCTGAGTTGTCTCATTTTGGTGCAGTGAATGGGAGATGTTTCCTTGGAGCAGAGCTGAGTGTGACAGTCTGATTTCAGGCTGTTCCTTCTCTCTGACTTCAGAGGAATGGCAAAGTATTTACCTGATCAGTTTATGAGTAGCTGTGAGAATCTGTTGCTTTTGATATGGTGCCAGAACATGTAAACTGCTCAGTGCGTCATAATTCCAATCTCTGCTGACTCTGTTCATATATTTTGGTCAAATTGCCAGAAAATCTTATTTCCTCCTTAAACTGCCTTTTCCAACTATTGCAGTAACTAAAGAATGAACCTGACTTTAATAAATTTTTAGGAAGTAATTCAGACTTGAGAGAGCCTGTTAAGAAATGTGATGTACTCTTGTATGCACAACTAAAACAAACTTCTGATTTTCTGAAACATTTTTCTTCAGAGCCTTGGCTTTTTTATTTTTCCCCTCAAAATCATGCTTTCTCTTCTGTCATCAATAAACAAAGTGCCTAGGTTTTCTTCATTCAAGTATATTACCTTAATTACTGAAAATCATTCTAAAAACAAGTTTAAAAAGCTTTTAAAAGGGTAAAAAAGCCCTGTAATATATGATAGGGATATATACACACATATAGAGGGATATACATATAATATATGTCTCTGACAGGGACACAGTCCAGCTAAACTAACAGACTCTTCAGTTTTTACAGATTTGACTGCAGATAGTTGTTTTGCATTGTATATTGACATAAACTGCTGAGTAGCAAAAGTAAACAATCAACCCAAGCTGCATCAGCTGTTGAAGTGATTTAATTTTTATAACAATGTGTATTTTCATGAACGAAGATAAAATCACAGGACTGTGCAGGGGATGGAATATTCCATGGAAAATGTTGAACTCTGGTACCAACTCTGGTGACACGGGTGGCCTTGTTCCTCCTCAGGAGGAAGGCACAGATCCCTTAATTAAGTTCAGACACTGTGTGTGTGAGCTGGTTATTTATTTTATGTACATCAGCCTGTCACATGAGGGGTTCTGGAGCCTGGCTGTGCCCCTTCAGGTGGCACTGGATGTTCCCAGATGATGGACAATGCTGGCAGATTTGCTACAAGGTCATTCTGCTCCTGCATTTTTTCCCTTGCCCTGTCACAGCTGGAATTATGCTTCACAAACAAAACTGCTCAGTCTTTACCAGAAATTTGCCTTCTTTAAAAATATAGGAGTGCCCTCTGGTGGAAAACTGAGCAGTTGAAGCTCCAGTGTCACTAAAAAAGCTATTTTTCCTTAAATGCAGATACTGATTCGTTGCTGGTAAACTAAAAGGTTGGGTCAGCTCTTAGTTACATCGCTGGGTGTTTCAAGGCCAGATTGGTCATTTTGTGATTTATCATTCTGCAAGGAAGTCTTCAGAACCCTGAGGCTCCAGGTTGTCAAACCAGGGGCAATGGTTTGATGAAAATATTAGGGAATCATAGAATGGTTTGGGTTGGAAGGGGCCTTAAAGATCATCTGGTTCCAACCCCTGCCATGGGCAGGGACACCTTCCTCTATCCCAGATTGCTCCAAGCCCCTTCCAACCTGACCTTGGACACTTCCAGGGATGGAGCAGCCACAGCTTCTCTGGGAAACCTGTGCCAGCTTTGAGTTTTTCTCTAAGAATGAGCAGAATCCCACTGTTCTGCAATCTGGAGCTCCATCCAGAGGTGTTCCAGGGCTTGGCTGCCCATGTTCCTGATATCCAGGGCTCAAGAGCTCACCCTTGACTCGTCCTGCTGGGAAAGAACAGAGGGAAAGTTTGTAGAGGGTCAGCAAAGTAAAAACAGAGAAATTAAGTGCTGTTGAGATATGTGTATTAGTAGCTCAATGATTTGAAAAGGAAAACACCAATATTGAAATGTAAAAAGGGAAAAAAAATATTTTAAAAGCCATGAAATTGGGTTAGGAGCTAATTGGGAATCACCAGGTCATTCGGTGAGCTATCAGAGACATCACACATAGCTGGTAGAAATTGATATCACAGCAGTGCTGAAAGAAAGGCTAAGAGAGAAAGAAAGAGAGAGAGAAAAGAAAAAGAGAGAGAAAGGGAGAAAGAGAGAAGGAAAAAGAGAGAAAGAAAGGAAGGAAAAGAAGGAAGGAAGGAAGAAAGGAAGGAAGGAAAAAGAAAGAAAGAAAAAGAAAGAAAGAAAGAAAGAAAAAGAAAGAAAGAAAGAAGGAGAAATAAAGATTTAGAAAGAAAAGTCAAGGAAAGCAGTAGTAATTTGCTAATAAACAGGCTTTCCAGATGATGACGTTCTTTCAAGGTAAATATACGTTAATGTAATTATTTGATAACCTGAGCAGAGCTTGTGATTTGTTGCTTGGCACTAAAAGTATCCTTGGAGCAGATGAAAAAATGCCCTGCTTGTACAATATGGAATATTAAAAAAAAATTACTTTGGCAAACAGCAAGTTTCCTGGTAAACACTCTCTGGCTCTGTGGGAGTGGTACTTCACTGACCCAAGGTGCTTGCTTTTCACAGAGAAAAGGAAAAGCAAGAAGAAGGTCTGTGAGACTGAAATCTGCAGGTCTGTCACAGGAGAATGTCACAATGTAAAAACTTTTTATATTTATCTCCTAAAGCCACGCAGATATGCGGATAATCCAGGCAGTGAAATTTAAACCCCTTCTCATACACAGGGAAATGCAATAAATGTCCATGCAAATGGTTTTCCCTACAATAACAGATGACAGAGGGGCAGTCAAGGCTGATGAAATTCGCCACCAACACTTAAAGAATTAATTGAATAAATCTTTGAACCATGATCAAGATTCAAGGCAAGGTTGGATGAGGCTCTGAGCAACCTTTTTTAGTGGGTCTCATCCCTGCCTGTTGGAATTATATGATCTTTAAGTTCCCTTGCAATTCTGTGATTCTGTGATTCTAGCAACCAACTTCATGAAGACAATCATCACACAAAAGTCATTTAGAGAACTGGCAAGATGGATATGGAACTTCTGCCTAAAAAAGGAGCTAAAGGAGCATTTGAATCACTGACCTCATCTGATCCAGGGAAAATTTCTAAACTGAATTATTGAAAAAACAATGTGTAAATCCATGGAAGATATGCTGATGGCAAAACACATCTAATATTTCAAACTTCCATCAAGCAAGCCTGTGAGATGAAGAGGCCTCATGGTCAAAGTCCTTAAAAGGAAACTTTTACATTTCCCTTTACATACCCAAAGCAAAAATGTGATACAAGTTACTCTGCTGCTCTGGTATGCAAATTGCTGGCACAAAAAGATAAGAACCTGCTTGTGTTCAACTGGAAGAATCGAGGCTAAAGTAGAATAATTATGTCAAGTGGCTGGGTATGGCAAAGTAAATACAATCAGTATGACCTGGAAAATGGCAGGGCTGCTTTGGGTTGAAATGGCTCTCACATTTATTGTGTCAGTAATACAATATACAGACAATATTGTCATGGGAACTCTCAGAAATATCGTGGTTTGGATACACTAGAAGCAAAGCTAGGTTCAAAGGGAGAAATGGAATTAGGAAAGGACTGCTTATTTGAGAGGAGTTTGAGAGGAGATAATGGGGTGAGAGGGAAGGGAAAAGATGGCTCAGACTCAGGAAAAGGGCAAAAGAATCAAAGAACAATAGGAAGTGAAGGACATCTACAGACATCAGTGACAGCTGAGGGCCACCCGCTGTAAAACCCAATGTACTTTTCATCAGGTCAATGTCTGAGTGAATGGAATAGAACTGGGTCACAGTATTTCTATAATTGGAATTTGATTGTGGATCTAGATGTCCATTTACATTTCAGAGATATAATTAATAGCTTCATGGTTACACACAAATGCCTGCATAGCAGTTAATTAATATTCATAGAATCATAGAATTGCTGAATCATAGAATGGTTTGGGTTGGAAGGGAGCTGAAAGATCATCTTGGTCCAACCCCCTGCCATGGGCAGGGACACCTTCCACTATCCCAGGTTGCTCCAAGCCCTGTCCAACCTGACCTTGGACACTTCCAGGGATGGGACAACCACAGCTTCTCTGGGAAACCTGTGCCAGGGCCTCAGACCCTCTGAGTAAAGAATTTCTTCTTAACATCTAATCTAGCCCTGCCCTCTGTCAGCTTGAAGTCATGACCTTTTGTCCTGTCTTTCCATGCCCTTGCCAAAAGTCCCTCTCCAGCTCTCTTGGAGCCCCTTTAGGTGCTGAAAGCCTGGAGCCTCCTCTTCTCCAGACAGAATAATGCTGATTGTCTCAGCCTTTCATATTCCCCCAAGGATTTAGTTCAGTTGTGAGTCCACAACTTCCCGACATTCCCCAGGGTATCCTGCCAGGGCTCCAGCTAAAATCTGGAAAGGCAAACATCTTCCATATGCACTTTGCAACATCTTTAGCACTGCAAGGGCATCTTGGGCATTTTGGAGATCTGTTTTTTTATGAGATGGTGCCAAGTGCCTCCTCACAGGCTGCTACCCTGAGGCTTGGGTCTCCACTAACCTAGAAGATTTCCCTCCTTCTGATGGGATGACTAACTTTGATGTAGAAACCTACATTTCAGATATCCTCTTTTAGTTAGACACCTGTATGGTTCAGCTGTATTTTATGACTTATCTCAAAAGAGTCTATTCATTGATTTATGAAGAACTGCCTGTATTTGCCTTCCCCTAACTTGGCTATAGAAAAACACCAACGCAAGCACGTGTACTGAGATACCATTGATACTCTTGTGAATAACTGGATATTTTCCAACAGCAGAAAGCTGTAAAAGTTGTGTGTCAGTTTCAATCAGGAAATATTTTTTCCTTAGCAATCACTTTTCCATGGTTCATTACAGAACAGTGTGTCCTAGGCTCATCTTTCTGGACTGTGCATACATTTTCTATCACATCACATCTCCCTAAAGGGAAAAATATTGCAGGATGCAGAAACCAGGAATCTATGTCTGCCTTTAGAGCACTTTTTCTCAGGGCCTTTTCCAGCAAGTAAATGCTCCCTCTTGCCTTTCCAGCAGCTCTATGGCTCCTGCATGTCAGGCTGTGGAAAGGCTCAGCTTCAGTGAGGTGTGTGGAAAGCCCCCTCAGTCAAGATATGCTTTGAATGGGTATCTATTAACCCTGTGGTTGTGTAGCTTTTATTCATCTTTTATCAAGTCGTTTCCAGCTTCAGACTGTTACCAGATCTAGGCCTCTACAAAAAAAATAAAAAAATAAAAAAAGGCAAGAAGCCACTCCACAAAGAAGCTTGGCTGTGGCCAAATGCAATTGGTTCAGGAATTATTATGAGTCAAACTGCATTTATTTAGCAATATCATTTCTAAGTGACTATTCCAGCTGGGGTTCTATGGTTCCAGCTGGGTTTCAAGTGGAGATTCTGTGAATACTTCTTTTCATAGCTCCCAATATTTCTCATTTGCTTACTGCAACCAGTCCAAAAGAATACTCCATGTGAGACTCACTGACTTGGAAATCAGATTTTCCTGTTTTCTAATACATTTTAACATATCTTTTGTTTGCAAAAAGTTCAAGGTATTTTTTACCAACTGGACACCATTACAAGAAGACCAAACTTCTTTCTGTGCCCTCTACAGTAGCTCTGGTTTGCTTTTCTGTCAAATGTATGAAAAGGCTAAAATGCTCATATACAAGCATTTAAGGAATATAAGCATTTTAAGGAATTAATTTCACACCCACATTTTTTGAAAGATTTCACAGTAAAAGGGCCCACATTGTCCATCTTGCTAAATTACAGAAAATCTTTTTTCCAGCAAATACATGTCACAAACAAAGAGGTATTAATGAAAAACTTCAATTTGCATAGCCTAATTTTCTCAAACAAGAATGTCTGAAGTCATTAACCATGTAAACTGAAGTCAACCTCATAAAACCTCTTTTATTCATGAGTAAAAAGCAAATGCCTCCAGATGATCATTACATTTGAGGTATTTGTGATAGTTTCAGTCTGCATTGCTTTGTGTCTTTCACTATTAGTTAGAGGGAAAGGGGTGTATTTCTCACTTCCTTTAAAAGACAATAAAATTAATAAATCACCTGTATCAAAAGTCAGTTTGGATTCTAAGAAAAGTCATTATGGTTTGTTTGCTCTGTTTCCTTTTGGCCAGGCTTATTTTAAATAAGGGATTTGTTCTGAAGGATCAGCTGAGCTTTTGTTTGGTTACACCTGGCTCTCATAGAGGAACACATATCTGAAAAAAATCGTTTTGTTCTGATGGTCTCCACGCAGAATTCTTCTCTGTTCACATTCTCTGTATCCTCCCACACTGTTGTTATAATTCACTTACAACAGGCATTGGTTTATCTGGTTTATGGGAGAAACATGATTGAATGGATGAAGCTTAGCTCGCTCACTGACCTGTCTCTGACATTTTCTCTTATTCCAATTTAACATTTTAAATATATTTGATATGTTGTTTCCTAAAGGTGACGTCAGAAGTGTGTTTTATCTATTTACAAGAAAAAGGCAAGCTCAAATACAAGTGCTTTCACTAATGGCTTATCCCAGGAGATGGGATGAGTTTTACCCCAGATTTCTTTTCTGGAGCAAGATTCTTGAAGTCACATAGTAGAGATTTAGAAAGTGTTTCTAATGACTTACTAGATCTAAAGTGAAGCTGAAGTGACAATCCCTCTATGCTTAAAAAAGAACAACTATACATTTTTACACTGCTCAGCTTTGCCACATTTCAGAAAAGATTGAAAAGAGCAACAGCACAGGCACATATTTGATATAAGAGGTGTATGATTGTAGTGATCCTAAAATTTACTAATCCGTTTTGGGCTTCATGAAAATGACTTTCACACACATATGCAAAATTCCTTCTGCAATTTTGTATGTTAGACTTTAAAAGCCTTCTGGAATTCTAGTACTAGGAAATAATGAAGTTTATCACCCAAGGAAACCATGAAATCTCCTTGCTCTAAACTTTCTAGAAACATATAGAAAAGCATCTTTAAGGAACAGCCTATTTTTTACAGATCACTTTCTAGGACCACAAGAGAAGGTCTAGGCCTCTAAAAGTTTCTAGATAACAATTTTTAAAAATTATTCCATTATACTATGCTTACGTACAGTTACTGTTGGTTCATTTAGGTTTCTTGTTTATTTTCCTTGGTAATGAATAGTCACACAGGCAATGGTTTCAAGTTTCAAAGTATCACAAAAGGAGATTTACTGCAATCATAGAATCATGGAATGGTTTGGATTGGAAGGGACCTTAAACAACATCAATTCCCAACGCCCCTGCCATGCAGGGACATTTTCCACCAGACCAGGTTGCTCCAAGCCTTGTCCAGGCTGGCCTTGAACACTTCCAGGGATGGAGCAGCCACAGCTTCTCCTGACTCTGCCAGCTTGCAGGTCTGCTGTTGGAGGTCACCTGTAGGCTATGGTCCCTGAAATGTCTTCTTTGAAAGCCAATTTCGACCCTTAAAGACTGCAGCTGTGCCACAGAGGGCAGAGAGCTGGTCAGCACATCTGCTTGGACTGAAAGGTGATGGAGAGGAGCTGTGGTGAGGAGCTTGGCTCACTGAAGACAAAGGCACACATGGAATGCTGCCTTTTCTTGAGAAGTGTGGATTTTCTCTACCTGCTTTTCACCCTGGCTGAACAAACGCCTCCTCCAGTTCAAAACCAGTGACGTGGGGTTATAAGAGTGCTGCCATCACAATTCCCTTTTTGAAAGCCCAGCATCTCAGCCCTGGTAACCCAACAGCCTTCGAAGACACTCATAACTTCTGCATTTCCATGACCAGCCTTTGCCTGGGCTGGATCTTTTGGAGGGGCATCTACCCCTCCTCTGGCAGCAATTGTTTGATTGATTGACTCTGTTGCTTCTGTCCTTAATACTAACAATCCGGAGTTACTAACACTCTGGAAGGTGAGTTGGGTTGTGTGGGAGAAATCAATAATGTTCCTTTTTGCCAAACAAAGTTAGGTCTGCAAGGTGTTCAAGGTTTTCTTGGTGTACAGCCAATGTGCAATGTTCTGACCCACACAGAACAGTATGGAATCTAAAGCCCTACTTTAGCTGTCATTAACTTCAGTAGAAATAAAGAATTGAAGAAACTGGATTTTTGTCTTCATTGTTTGACATCAAATCAGATTCCTGTAGTTCAGGTTTACACAAGGGCCAGACGAGAACTTCCACAGTCAAATCCTTCAAGCTGATCTTTTTTTAAGAACTTTCCATAGATTTATCTTTAAAAATATGCATACATTTGCAGAACCTTATGGAATTAATTCTTAATTTATTTTTTAAATTAAATTACCCCACCCCTTCAGGTAATCCACATGAGGAAGTGGGAATTGCTATGCTAAATTGTTCTTTGTACCATGGTTCCGGATGTCAGTTTTATTAATCTTTTATTTCTTCCCAATTATTTCACCCACAGACCATGAATTGCAGCATATCTCACCACCATCCTTTTTACAACAAATGTTTTTCACTATTCAAACAGGTGGGGCATGCTTTAAAGAAATACTTGCAGTAGCATAATTTCATTTTAACAGCACAAATAAAACTCAGGTGACTGTAGTGAATTAGTGAAAATTGTTGACAATGGTGGATGGGGTAAAAGAACGGAAGTACCTCCCAGGACACTGGGAATCTGGAGCTGCTAGACTGCCTCCCCTCACAGTCAATAGAAATGCAGTCTTAATAACTATGGTACGTGTCTTATGGGGCTTTCTGATGGTGATAACCCTGGTCTCATCAAAACTGTCACAAGCACTTGAGATAAAAACCTACCTTTGTCCTTATCTCAGAACATGGAAGGATATGGGAGACCTTATCAGAGGCAACTTCCCGTGAGTGCTGCCCGCTATGCAAACAAAGAACAAAGGCAGCTGTGTTTTCCAACACCAGGATTATAATACAGCATTAAAATGCTGGCAACAGCAGAGAGCTGCAGGAATTCTGCAGAAATCTGGAAACAGTGAGACAATATTGACTTGCAGTATGGGCAGCAACCTCGAGCCAGCATGGGGGAAAGGGTGCTCAGTGTGCAACACACCAAAGCAAAGGCGAGGATGAGGAAGGGAACCAAGAAGGGAATAAGGAGATGTGCAGGTAGCAACAGATAGCCAACAGACTGCATGGAAGGAAGCAAGAAAAGTTGTGTTTCAGCCATGAGGACCTGTCAAAGCTGCCATTGTCATATAACCTTTTCAGCAAATGGAAGCAAAGGTTCTGCAAAAAGGAAATGTGAGCTGAGTGACGCCAGGCTGGACAGGGCTTGGAGCAACCTGGTCTAGCAGAAGGTGTCCCTGCCCATGGCAGGGGGGTGGAACTTGAAGGGGTTGAAATGACCTTAAAGACCATCTCTTTCCACCCCTGCCATGGGCAGGGACACTCTCAGCTAGACCAGATTACTCAGAGCCCCATCCAGCCTTGTCTTGAACGTTTCCAGATATGGGGCAGCCACAGCCTCTCTGGACAATCTCTTCCAATGTCTCACCACACTCATAGTCAAGAATTTCTTCCTAATATCCAATAAAAACCTGCCCCCTTTCAGTTTAAAGCCATTCCCCTTTGTCCTATCACTACATGCCCTGGTAAAAAAGTAATGCCCAGTGCCACAGCCTCAGTGAGCTATTGGAATTTAAGTTTTATTCATCAAATGGAAGTTCAGGAACCACTTGGAAGAAAATATCACTCTGTTGCCCACAGTGCAGGTCATTCTGTGTACAGCAAAGAAGTTGCTCACTTATGTCTCTGCCTCAAAATATTTATCCCACTCTTTTCCCAGAGACAGGAAAGACAACTGTGAAACAACCAGCCCTGAACTCAAGCTTTTATTTTGTGAACACATTCGCACTGTAGCTTGTTGATCAGACTAGAAGTTGAAGTTCTGCAAAAGGACAGGTCTTCTGTCTTCTCTTTTTCCTCGCCCTGGAGACAAGAAAAAAAAATCCAGAACAATGCAGCTGGATTGGTTCATTTTCAGTCACCTGTTCCTTTAGAAAAGTTCTTTCTTCCAAAATGGGCAGCCCCAAAGCTGATGTCATTTATCAGAGATAAATATTGACAAGGAAAAAAAAAAAGGGGGGAAAATTTATGTATATATACAACCCTGGACTGGGGAGAGCCTCTCACTCTCCTGCCACTTCCTCAGGTACAGGAGGATTCTGGTGGATGAAGGTAATGTATGCAGAACCGAATTTCAGCCTTAGAGATTTTATCCTTACAGTCTCTTATTCATTGATTGTGCTACAAAGGTTAATAGCTAAGTTGTACCAAATCTGATAACTGAAAGAAAATATCTTCTTTTAATATCTGAGAGGAAGAACATAAAATAAATTATATCTTCTGCTCTGAAACCACACCTTCTACCTGTAGGGGTGGAAAATGGTTTCAGTGGAGTCTAATTCCTATATTTCCTTGGATCAAACTGTAACTATTGAACCCACTTGCTTCATTCTTGAAACGTGAACATAAATTAATCCATTTTTCAGAGGGTGGTCAGTCATGAGAAATATTTTTCTAATGTCTTTTGAATTATTTTAATTGGTTGCATTTATTTCACTTGAGTATTGGAATATACCAGTACAGCTGAACTCATAATTTTGTCATCTCTAAATGTTAACGGTCTGTCCAAACTTTCATGTATGTATGCTGCTAAAATGTCTAATATATATTATAGTATGTAATAAGCTGATTGCTTTTTCTAAGTGCAGAGTGAATTTACTTTTTTTAATGAAAGTTAAAGATGTAAACTCAGAGAAAGCAGAGGAAAAATATAGCAAAGTAACGAAAAGACAAATATTCCCAGTCTGCCGAACTTTCAAACCTGCTATGTCCTGAAAGCTTCATCAGATGGCAGGAGAAAGGTTCTGCTGAGGAATGAAACACCAGGATTAAACATAAAGACTGTATTTTTCAAATAGAACTTTGTTTCTCATTTTGAAGCTCTCAATGTTTATTTTACTTGTTTTTACACTCAATCAAATTTTCATGAAACCTCAAGTTTTCAAGTAGGATTGCCTAAAAGTGCATTGCTGGCATTTGTGTTTCAGAAGCACAGAAGTGATTTAGTGGATTGAGCACTATTGACAGGGAAGGATAATTGTATCTGGGATCCATCATTTTTTGATTTTGTAAGTAAAGCTCAACATGTTTAGTCCAAGAGACAGATTTGATGGTAGAGTCTGGCAGTCAAAGATGTGCAGTAGTATTTGATCAACTTTAACTCTGGATCTAGAAATATTTTGTTTGCTGTTGCAGCACTGAATCTGGGAAGTCCCAAAAAGATTTTGTTTCTGTGTGTAAGGGCAGGACAACTCCTCCATGTATAAAGATATCCCTTCAATTTAAGATTTATTCTTCATTGATATCAGTGAGATTGCTGCCTTTACCTCATGCAAATGATTTCCTTATGAAATCACAGGAAAAAGAAAATAAAGAGTGAATATCTGAATTACATGATAGGACAAGGGGTATTGGTTCTAAACTGAAGGAAGAACAATTTAAAATATTTTTTTACAATGATAGTATCAAGCAGGATTTCCTATATTTTTATTGACCTGTACTGCTCACACTGTGGGTTTTTCTCAGAGGCCAACTCTAAGGCTTTTTATATTTGTTGGGTTCTAGTATCTCTATTTCCCTCTTGCTTGTCTGGTTTAAGGTAACCTGTTGAGCTCAAAGCTGGTCTTCCTTGGGATTTTGCCACATCTTTAGTCTTTAACAACCAGAAAGACATTTTCCCTCATATGTCCTCATCAATATAAAGTTATATAACTTTTTTCTTTTTTTTTGATGTACAGAAAAATATCCTGTGTATATGAGTGGGTTTCAGAGTGTCAGTGTACATCTGTATGAGGAGCCTTAGGACTCAGAGTGCAGTAAACAACATTGTTTGTTAATAACACCATATACGAAGGTTTTATTTATGTCAAGGTGTCAGATGAAACATGAGGGTGATCACCATCATTTGCCTCAACCATTAGGATGCTGACTTAATTAGGAAACGGGGAACAGGGTAAGAAATGGAGAAAACAGTCCATGGGTTCAGTGCTCCACTCCAAAACACCAGATCTCAGTACAGGTGCTGCTTGAGAAGGACTCTGATGTGACAGTATTGAACTCATTAATAGGCTTTTTTTTATATACAAGGAGGCAAACATGAAGGAAATGCTGCAAATTCAAGATATCTTGAATAAAGAAGTCAAAAGGAGGGTGATCTATCTGTTTCAAGTAACACACAACTTTATGCTATTTAGAGTCCCTGCTTCCATGCAAGGTGGAGTCTTCTCTCTGCAGGAGACAGTGCCCATGCACAGTTTCAGCACATCCATATCCAGGATCAACTGAAATAAACTTTTTTGTGCAAACTTGACTTTGCAAAAGTTTTGTATCTTGCTCACATACCACATTGTGCCCTAACATTTATGCAACAGAGACTAATGGTTTCTGGGGTTTTGGGTTTTTGTTTTTCCCCTGTAGAAATGGATCTAGTAACTGCAATTATTTTCCTGGCTGCTTTGCTACACCAAGCTGATGGACAGGTAAGAACATTCGTCTGTGCACAACACCCATATCTGACCCCTTTGTATAAATATCTGACCTGATGTAGTCTGATCTTGTGATCTCTAGAGATTTAAAATTCAGGGGTGCAAGTATTATTAATATGTTAACATAACACGTTGAAGATAAACTCTCGTTGTATACAGATTTTTGTATAACTGTTATTATTATTATTATTATTATTATTATTATTATTATTACTGTTATTATTATTTGTGTATTTGTTGAGCAACCTGGTCCAGTGGAAGGTGTCCTTGTATATGACAGGGGGTTTGGAGCAACTGGCTCTTTAAGCTTGGAACCCAAATCATCCTGTGATTCTGCCTACAAAAATATTCTTCCCTTCACGGGACTAATTTTAAAAAGGCATTTGTCATAAATAAATAAATAATTTAAAATTCAGAAATCTGATTCATAAATCTCATAGAGAGGATTAATCTTGTAAGATGTAGATATCTACTAAGTAGGCACTTGAATGTGAGCTGTTTATCTCATTATTACATTCTTACGAAAGAATGAAAAGAAACAAGCACTTTAGGATAGAAAATTATCATTTTCTTCAATAAATCTCAGGTGAACCGTGTTGTAACATGATACTTTCCTTTACCTGTGTATAGCTGCATGGCTGTTATGTTTACCACCATAAATGTCTTAAGTTAAACAAAATTTATGACATTCATTCTTGGGGTAGATTCAGTTGACAAACAAAAGTGACGAGAAGCTCATAATTTATCTTGTTTATTAAACTGCTGTTAACTGGGACCTTCACTGTTATTTTTTCCCAGGGTTTTCCATTTAAGAAAGCAAACCTTTTCTCCTTTCCTCATTTCAAGTCTCAAAATGAAAAACAGATCGTTGAGCTACACAATGAAATACGGAGATCCATAATTCCCACAGCCAGGAACATGCTGAAGATGGTGAGCTATGGATTACACCCAGTCTGCTTTTCCCTTAAAGGAAATGATGGGACAAGCCCAGCATCAAAGGAGGCTGTGGGATGAAGGGATTAAGAGCAGCCTGATGGGAAGGATTTGGAGGTGTTCATGGATGACAAACTCAACATGAGCCAGCAAGATGCTCCAAGGGCTGGATACCTCTGCTCTGGAGACAGACTGGGAGAGCTGGGATGTTCAGCCTGGAGAAGAGAAGGATCCAAGCAGATCTTAGAGCCCCTTCCAGTATCTAAAGACGGTCTATAAGAATGAGGAAAAACACTTTATCAGGGCCTCTTGCAATTGCACAAGGGGTAATAGTTTTCAATTAAAGGCAGGTAGATTAAGATTAGATATAAGAAGAAGATTTTTCTGATTAGGGTGGTGAGGCCCTGGCACAGGGTGCCCAGAGAAGCTGTGGCTGCCCCTGGATCCCTGGAAGTGTCCAAGGCCAGGTTGGATGGTCCAGTTGAAGGTGTTCCTGCTCATTGCACAGGGGCTGCACTAGATGACCCTTCAGTGCCCGTGCCAACCCAAACTATCAATGATTCTCTGATTCTAAAAAGAGAAACACAAGCCCGGGATGAAGGAAAGAACATGCAAAGCAAAGGGGGAGCAGGAGCCCGAGCAGCAGCTTCTGAATCTCCCACTGTCAGGAGGGCAAAAGGGACCTAGATCTGCAAAACTTCTCCCATCCCTGTCACCCCAATATTCCTTGTTATCCCTACCCCACAAGCAGATGAGCTGGTCAGTGCTTTGTGGTTAAACCTGCACAGCAATTCCTGCAAACATTCCTCAGGTTCAAAGCCCAGCTGGTGTCTGCAACCACAACTCAGCTTTACCTGGGATGAAAATCAGTTTTACACTGTTTAGTCCAGTGCACCCAGCAGTGTTCCCTCAGACACAAAGCTGAAAGAACACAGCAGTATTTTATAAAATCCTTTTAATCTGCACCATCTGGAGATCGGGACTGTGTGACAGAACTGTGCAGAATTACCTGATCTGAAACCTTTAAGTGTTGAAGAAATGTGGTTGCTGTGCCCCAGGAGAGTAAACCAGCACAACTCCTCCTCCTTCTGTTGAGGGCCACGGGAGCATCCAGTGCTCAACACCCACTCCTATTATTTCCTTCTTCTTCTCACGGGTTGCACTAACCTATTTATGACCTGGATACTTCTTCCTTTGTGTCTTTCAGGTGTGGAGTGAGAAAGCTGCCAAAAATGCTCAGAAATGGGCAAATCAGTGTGGGATGAAAATCAGTCCAAGAGACAAGAGAGTTATTAATGGTACTGACAAAGGTGGAGCCTGAGCTGATGGGTTAATGACAGTTTGCAGATGACACCTGTGAATGTGAAAGAGAAATAAGGATGACTTTTAATCTGTTGTAGAATAGCTTTTTAAGATTATTAGAATACCTGTTATTATTAGAATACCATTTTAGGACCTGGTCTAGTGGAAGGTGCTCCCAAGGGGGGTTGGAACAAGATGATCTTTAGGTCCCTTCCCACACAAACCATTCTGTGATTCTGTGATTATGAAACATAAAAACATCATTTTTGTCAGAGGGATATTCTGAAAAACAACTTGCTGGAACTCCTTAAAATCACAGGGCAAAGTGAGTGGCATCATAGGCATTTTTTAAAGAATGTAGCTACAGCCCCTCCTTCCCATCTCCCACCCTACAGTTTGCTTCTCTCCTAATAAAATAGATTTACTTCTACTCCAGGTGTCACCTGTGGTGAGAATGTGTTGCTGTCATCCTACCCAAGAACATGGGCTGACACAATCCAAGTGTGGTACAGTCAGTCCTCCAATTTCAAGTATGGATATGGAGCAATCTCGAAAAATATCAATGTCGAGAGCTACACTCAGGTATGGAGACTTGAAACAAACTGCAGGGATATACCAGAATTACAGGAGTGCACTTAAGGCAGCTGGGAGTTATTTATAATCAGAAAAAAAACTGTCAGTGTCATCCAACTATCACCTATCACTCACACTTTGATCCAAAGATAAATGATAAACTAAAATTCGTTTCTATCTTATTAGGAGGCAATGGAACCAGTATTTTGGAAGAGCTGTCCAGAAAGGAAATATTACTCTGTAGAAAAACCTCTAATTTAGATATAAATATTTTCCATACAGGGATTGAAATACCTGATTAAGAAGTGTCAAAGCAAAATATCTATAATGAAAATATTTGAATTTCAACTTTAGTGTCCTGCCAGCCACTGTGTTCAAAAACATTTAGAAACAGAAGGCAACTCATTTTTCTATGTATTCTTTCTGAGAGCTAAACTTTAAATTTAAAAGCTAACTAGAAAAAAACAAAAGAAAAAATTATTTTCTGGTTCTGTTATTTTGTGAGGGTGTTTTTTTTACAAGAATTCACTCTGAAATAACGTGCTTTTTTTTTTTAATTTTACAGCTAATCTGGTACAACAGTTACAAGGTGGGATGTGGAGTTTCCTACTGTCCCACAGGGCCATACAAGTACTTTTACGTTTGCCAATACTGCCCTGCGTACGTACTACCTTCTTACTCAGTTGTGATGATTATGGATATGTTTGCAAAACATCCTTGGCTATAGGATAAAATAATTTCAATCTACTTTAACCATTTATACTTTTGAAAATACCTGCGTGAATTGCAGGTTTAACAGTATGCTGAATATCAATATTTATTTTATTTTGCATTGAAAGAGATATTAGGGAAATTTTAGCAGATGAACAAGGGTTTATCTCTGTCAGAAAGAGGCATCAGGCACAAATCATGTTGTAATTTTGATCACAAAGAAGAAAATCAGATTCAAAGTGAAAGCCAACAGTAAATTAATATTCACAGAGGTAAAGAATTGCATTCCAGAAGGATTTTGCTGAGGTTTGGAGCAACCTGGACTAGTGAGAGGTGTCCCTGCCCATGGCAGGGGGTTGGAACTAAGTGATCTGTAAGGTCCTTTCCAACCCAGACCAGTCTGTGGTTCTGTGATTGTATGATTACCTCAGTCAGTTGAAATCTGTTAGAGAAGCAGAGCTAGGAAGCACAAAAATTTTTTAACAAATAATGCTATAAAAACACAATCAATCAATTAATCCCTCTTATTTAAAATCTTTTTTTTTTTGTATTTGATGAATATCTGAAACTAAAACATGACTGACTTTGAAAATACTTTTATCCAAAACCTTCTGAATGCTTTCCATTGCAATAAAAAACAAACTCCTGTTAATGGCTCAGAGCTTCACGTTGATCTTGTTTTGTCTTGTAATTCTTTCAAATTTCAGAGGAAATAACCCCATGCAAATAGCTATGCCTTACAGAAGTGGACCAAAGTGTGCTGACTGCCCTGGCCACTGTGACAAAGGACTTTGCAGTAAGTCACTCCATTCTCCTTAAAAAACACCCATTCTCTGATGTTCAAGCCATTTTAACAGCAGAACAAAAGTACAAAGTTTATATAGACATGAACAACTGGAATTTCTCTAAAATGCAGAAGTATCAAACCAGGGCTTGGTTTCCAAATAATATTTCATGTGTTTGCTTCTCTCTCTTTTATTTTAGCCAACCCTTGCAAGTATCAAGACCTCCTTGGAAACTGCAAAAATCTGAAAACGTTGTTTGGCTGTAGCCACTCACTGGTGAAGAAGAAGTGTCCTGCAAGCTGCAAATGCACCACTCAAATCATCTAAAGTCCTGCTGGGTGTTATTAAAACTGCTGTGAAGTTATAAGGAAAGACTAGAACTCACTGTAAAGTGTATTCACTAAAGTGCATCTGCAGAGACTGACCTATAGGTAACAGTTTTATCTGAAATCTGACCATTACTTCAGTCCTAAATTGGACTAGTAGCTCAAAATAACCTCTGATGTTATTTTAGGTTTTGTAGAAATCATGCTTAAGATACTACCACATTACTTTGTGGATTTCCTTGCAGTGGATCTGTCCCTGATTTATTTCTTTTTAATAGGAAACCCACTTTTAAAACGTTTCAGGTTTTTTTGTATAATTCGTTAAATGCCACTAAACTTTCTTCTGTTAACTTTTTGTTGATTGTCAATGGAATGTCTTTCTGCTCAATAAACACATGATTTACCACCAGTTCACAAACAGAGCTTTTAATTAAAGTTATTTATAAATAAAGGACTGGGTTTTTTTTTTTAATTTGGAAAAATTTTTATGGATATTTTGAGGCTCTTTTATACTTCATGTGAGTGTGGATGAGAAAGGAAAAGAAAGAGAAAGCAAAAAGGGATGCAATTTTTGTACACGCAAAATAAGAGACACACATTGAATCTGCAGTTTTTCTCTGACCTACTCACAAAGATTCTGCTACATCTGTGCATGTACATCTGCACATCTGATAAATTATAACTTTATTTATGTAGCTCTTTCCCACTAACCTTACACCATACTGGCTGTCCCACCAGAATTCCAGCTGCTCTTCAAAGGGTCCTGGTTTTCCATAGCCCTTGAATCACAAAAACCAGCCTTGAGTAGGGCAGAACCCACTGACCACCTTCCCTTCCTATTTTAGGCCAGTAAAAATAATTTTTTCCACAAGACTGCAATTCTAGATAAAGACACAAGAGGGTGAGCCATACCCAGATATGAACCTGCATTGCTTTTTCATTTTTTCTACTTGTATCAAGGATATCTCCTTGTGTTAGGTATTTAAGTTCTGGGCCTAGTCTGGCCTGATTTTAACACTTGTTTGCACAGAATTTCTTAGCTAATATTGGTTCAATAAATAATCTCTAGGTACAGAAACAGTTTGGCAGTGGTTTCCACCCCTCTATTGTTTCATGCTGTTTCTGTTGGTCAAATCACCATCATATTAAAACAATTGAGAGCGTCAAATTAGGGAAATTTATGGTTTCCAGGATATAAATTACTAATTCTGGTAGCCTTGATTTTCTACTTGCCTGAAGCTCAGTTTCACCTTCATGAGCACAGTCAAGAAAGTGTGCAAGGTTCCAAGAAAGTTGGAAGGTTCCGAGAAAGCTGGAGAGGGACTTTTTACAATGGCATGGAATAACAGGACAAGGGGGAATGGCTTCAAACTGAGAGAGGGCAGGGTTAGATTGGATATTAGGAAGAAATTCTTCCCTGTGAGGGTGGGCAGGCCCTGGCACAGGGTGCCCAGAGAAGCTGTGGCTGCCCCATCCCTGGAAGTGTCCAAGGACAGGCTGGACAGGGTTTGGAGCTACCTGGGATAGTGGAAGGTGTCCCTGCCCATGGCAGAGGTAGAACAAGATGATCTTTCAGCTCCCTTCCAATTCAAACTGTGATTCAATGATTTTTAGAAAGTGTAATTCAAACTAAAGCTGGTGAAAATTTCCTAAGAAACCTGTGTTTTCCTCAGAAAACACTATTCTATAAAACTTAACTCTGAGAGGATGCATAATTTTGCCAAAACTCTCAGGTGTTTTCTGGGTTATTTTCCAAGTTTTTTCTTTTTCATCCCCCTTTATCTGGGCCAATGAATATTTAACAAGGAATTATTTTATTATCAGAGATTTCTGAGAGAGCTCCCTCCCCAGAGAGCCAACTGTCATGCGCTGGGTATCCAGCTATGGTGTTTGAGCACAGCAGCAGCAGGAGCTGGAAGGGATTTCCTACAACTTGAAGTGCCACCCTGGAGCACCAGGCACCCTGCTGGGTTACTGCAGGGTACCCAGGCAGAACCTTCTTGCTTTTGTAGGAGATTTCCAAAGATTCTGCTTTCCTACTGGTGTGGAATAGAACAAACAGGAGGTGAGATGAAATGCTGCCTGGGTGTTCCTGTTTCTCAGAGCTGACATCAAGGAGTGCTTGGGATATTCCACTTTGTTGTTCATGTCCCTGGGAAAGCTGAGGTGCTGCTGAATATGGGTTTATCACACACAGATGGGGTAAAAGCAATATGACATTTGCTGAGATCCAGCATGTCAAATGACATTTCTCTCCATTCTTTGCCTGTATTTTCACAAAGGTGTTTTTCATACTGATGTCTTGACAGTGGTTTCCTTTTAGGTACTAGGAAATGCTTGATTTGTGATGAATTGTGCTACCTTTTAGGTGTTAGTCCAGGCAAAAAGCAAATAACACCAGAAATTTCTTACAATTTCTATTCTGGTTCACAAGAAGCACATATGCAGAGAGATGATAAGAGAAACTACTACAGTACAAGCCTAAGCCTTATCTGTGGAGAGGGGTGTAAGAGCTCTTCAGCTGTCAACTTACATGACAAGGGCCTTAAACACAGTTTTGAACAAAGGTTATGAAGTAACTTAACAGTCTGACAGCATCTGAAGAAAGAATATTTTTGATATTTAAAATGCACCAATGGCAGCAGTTTCATTACCAAATTTGGCCTCTGGGCTAAACCAAAGGGAAGGTCATCACCTTCAGTATCCCAATGTCTTGGTGAGAGTCATGAGCCTATATTTCCCCTGGTTTTCTCCATCTATTGCTTTTTAGGACAAATCATCCACAAAACTTGCCTCACTCTTGTTCTTGACACGTTTCACCTACAGGTAAACATGAAATTACAGGATGATTAAGATTGGAAAATGCCTTCACCACTAAACCATGACTTCAAGTGCCACTTACACATGCCTTTTAAACACCTCTTGGGTTGGTGACTTCACCACTTCCCAAGGTAGCCTGTTCCAATATTTGACAACCCTTCCCATGAAGAAATTTTCCCTAATACCCAATCTAAATCTTCCCTGGCACAACTTGAGGCTACTCCCTCCACACCTCATACTAAATAGAAAGTAAGGGTTGGAAACATTCACATGCCATTAGAAATTTGTGTTGTCAGAATATCCAATTTGTTCCCATAAAATAAAATCATGGCAAGATGTCTGAGCAAGCCCAAGCAGAAAAGGTCCATGAGAGCAGGGACAGGAGAGGATGTTCCCCACCCCTGGGCTGCTCCCATCTTTCTAGGCCAAGCTGCCAAAAATGGGATTCCTCTAAAAGTAAAGGCCATGGCTAAACTGTGAAAAACAGGAGATGAAGTCTGTGATTAAGAACTTTTTGACAGCTCCTGTCTCTGCTCTGGGCTGTGAGCAAGACTTTTAACCCCCGAGCAAGACATTTGACCTGTGAGCTTCAGCCTCCCCGACTGCAAGGCAGAGATAAACCTGCACAGTCAGGGCAAGGAAGATTAATTAGTGAACACTGAGAAAGAGCCCACAAAGCACTAGGTCCTTTAAATTATAATATCACATTTGATAGCCACACCTCCAGCATAATTATATCTCAGTTTAACCACGAGTCAGAGGGGACAGGGGGCACAGGGAGATACAAGCGAGGATGTGACACTCCCTCCTGACCCACTGGTGACATCTGAGGGATCATGGGCTGGTCACTGGGCTCAGCCCTCACCCCTCGGGTCTGTCAAATGCCACCCTCAGACTGCTCCCAAGGACTAACAGATACCCTGATACCTCTGGAAAAAGGCAATTTTTAGGAAAAGTAGAGGTAGGAAACGGGAATGGAAAAGGCCCTTGTTAACTATTCATTTAGCCACTGATGGAGAGTCCAGGGCTCAACACATAACTATAAATTACTATGTCATAACTGTGTAACTATAAATGACTCTTTAAAATCATTATCAGCAGATTCTTCGGGTTTTTGTCCACAGAAATCACCATTTCAAATCAAATTACATTTTTCGCTTGATATTTTGCATCCGTAACACTGCTCTGCTTTCTTCTCTTCTCCCACTGCTCCATGAAGTGGTGGAAGTAAAGGAGGAAAGCCCAGGATGCCACACAAAAATCAAATTATGGCTTTTATTCATTTTGTTGGATGAATCACAAGATATTTTATTTCATTCATTGACTTTAAACCACCAGGGGTTTTTTAGGGCATGCAAAACCATTCGGCTATCTTCTTTAAAAAGTCTTTTCCCAATGTAAACAAATTCCAGAAAACTACACTAAAGATAACAAATGAAGCATATATTAAACATGTTATTTTTATTTAGTGATATACAGCATCCTTTGTGCAGTTAAGTATGATCAGTTTCCCACAAAGTGATTACTGAAGGGTCAAAAGAGGCTTATTTTGGCAAAAATTGAACTGTAGCCCTTGTGATTTTTGCACAGGGCTGAAACACCAAGGAGTCAGGGACAGTTTCTGAGCACTGCTGCTTCTGAAGTACAGAAATTACACAGTTGCTGTAAATTTAATGCAAGAATGGATTTGCCTCTTATGCATATGTGGCTGTGCAACTGTAGATACAATGGAGGTGATTTTCCACCCTCACCCAACCATGTATCAGAAAATGTCTCCTGATTTTTTGAGAGACTCTTAAGTTGATGCTTGTTTTTAGGAGAGGGTCCTGTGCAGGCTTTTTATGGCAGGAGATTTTTCTCAAAATATTCCATTTGATTCTTTATTTTCAGCACAAAATCAAGGTATATATACAGTATCAAGAAATTTAGTGGAAGAAAAATCAATTTCTAAACATTAAAACTGGAAAGGTCAGCAGCAGCCTTCCAAGTGAATGAAGAAGGACATAAATATTTACAAAAGGCAAAATATTTATTGAAGGTATTATGTGATAACCTAACTACAGATGCAGGAAAAGTCCTCAATGACCTAAAAATTCCATGATCCTGAAGAGACAAATGCTGGGTGATTGAAGAGATGAAAAATGTCAGTCACAACAAGTTAGGTGTTGGAAGTAGTGATCGTGCTTATTCCACAGATAGCAGTGGTTCAGTGTTCATGAGAAATCAGGTTATAAATGGGAAAGGAGAGAAAAAACATTGGAAAACAAATGTGTAAAGAACCTGGAGGGGAAAGGTGAAATGAAAACAAATTGCAGAGTGTGAAGGCAGGGAGAGAAACCTTGTGATAAGGGAGGAGACATCCAGAGATGTGGAAAACTTGCTGGGCAGGCAAAAATAACCAGAAATATCAACAGTCATCCAAGCCTAGTGTTTCATAATGAGCAGTGAGGAGGTTTTAGCCTCCCTGGAAGCTTCTGCCACTACCTGCCCATGGCCCAGGAGCACTCTTTTGGCTCAGTCTGTCTCTAGTCTTTTTGCCCTGCCTCCAGGATAAGCCTTGGATCATAAAGATGGGAGAATTTGAAATGAATATAAACATAAAGGATGGGAGAATTTGAAACACAAAACTAATCCAGACCATTTTGACATAATATTGACCATAATATGTCATAAACCAAGCTTAAATCTTTGGATCTTAGGTTATTCCAGTAGCCTTGCACTAAGAGTCATTGCAGATCTAGACAGATCTATTGAACAAACCAATATAAAGATTTTTATCCAGCCTTATATGAGTTATTTAATACTCTATGCATGCTTTAAAGGTAAGTAGGAAGTATCTAAGGAGAATGTGGCATCTGATGATCTATGGCACAAAAGCTTGTACCTTTCACAGCTTGGTTTGACCATTTCAGAGCTTGGTATGAACATTTCAGAGCCTGGATTTTTCCACTGGATTTTTCCACTTTCCATTTTTCCTTCCATACTCATACTTATTTGCTCCCAATTCATTGTAGTACCTCCAGTGTTGGCTTGTCCCGGAAGGGGTGTTGTATTTTAGATAGTAAGTTGAGTTGTAGTTTTTCATTGAATTTGTCCTTGGCCCATTGTGAGGAAATAAATTTGTCTTGTCAGTTCAATAGCACAGGACTACTTCAGGATATTCAGTGATTTAGCCCTTACTTCCTGAGAACAAAAAACAGTCTTGTAAATTAATTATGAAGGTCACAAATCACACCTTCCATCAGGTCAGCATTCAAGCTGCAAACAAAGAAGTCCACTTGCCTAATATTCAGCCAGCTGAAGGAGATGTTAGTTGTACACAGGAAAAACAAACAATATGGGAGTTTCTTGTAGGAATTTGTTATGTACTAATTGTTCTGCCCACATTTGCAACTTGTGCCAAGGTCAAAATGATTAGAATTTGTGGGTCAGTGTGAACACACGTATGAAACACACACTCTGTGTTGGGGTTTAACTTGTGCTGTGGCTCAGAGTTTACAGCGCTCAATGACTCATAGAAATTTGATATTTAATGTCTCTCTCTGGTTTGACAAATCCTCTTGTGGGTCAGGCCAACTAATTCATGCTACCACTAAACCACACCCTGGTGCTGTGCCACTAAGATCTCAGCTCAGCCTCCAGAGGTTGATGTTCATATAAATGATGGAAGGGCCACCACACTTAGCAGGAGGTTTTCTGGGCTGGCTCAGAGTGACCTGTGCTTGTGTCTGCTGATTTAAGTAAGGAATGCATCCTGAAAAGTCAGTGAGGAACAAAAGACTTATGGAATCATAGAATCACAGAATGGTTTGGATTGGGAGGGACTTTAAATAACACCCATTTCCAACGGTCATGCCATGGGCAGGGACACCTTCCACTGTCCCAGGGTGCTCCAAGCCCTGTCCAACCTGGCCTTGGACACTTCCAGGGATCCAGGGGCAGCCACAGCTTCTCTGGGCACCCTGTGCCAGGGCCTCACCACCCTCACAGGCAAGAATTTCTTCCTAATATCCAAGACCCAACTCAATTCTTCAACTTCCTTTACAGGTGCCCCTTCCCAGTGCTCTTCTGGTGTGATGCAAAGAGTGAACACAAATCCAGGTGTACTCACAGCTACAGAGTGGATTTTGAAACCTAGAGGCAGCCAGTCCTCTGTAAGGAAAGGCAACTGAGAGGATTCACTTCTGTGTCTGAAGTCGTCCCCTTGTGCTTTTTCAGAAGTTTAAGGCCTGATTGCCCTTAGAACCAGACTCTGTAAGGGATTTCACACAGGCAGGAGCAGCCCAGCTCCAGGTAAGTACAGGGAACGGACGGGGAGCAAGAGAAACACATTAACGAAAGAATAGTCAATAAACATGCATGATTCACCACTCACACCATCTGAGACTTAAACATAGGCATGTAATTGTTACTATTTCTTTTAGGTGCATGCTAAGCATCCATCTTAGCTGAGGCAGGTCCTTTTTATCACAAGAGCTGTTCAGACAGGGCCACTGGCCCTTGTGGAAGGGAGAAGAACCCTGTTATCTCCAGTAAACAGCTTTCCTGCAACTTTGGGATACACCTCAACCAAAAGTTTCAATTTCAGCATTTAACCCCGGCTTTGCAACACTCATGCAATAAAAGCAGAAATGAAAGAGTGAAGCTTTTAAGTGAAACATGCTCCTCTTCAACAAGTCACACTTAAGCTGAACACAGCCTTAACTGGATGTAATTATTTGGCCTATTCTATTTAGAGGAAAGAAAAAAAGCTAATTCCTTCTAGTGTTACCATCTATTGATGTTCTTTGTGTACTGGAAAGATTAAAAATACAGTCTGGTAATCAAGCAAGGTCTTAGAGAACAAAGTCTGTGAGATTTCAAATGGAAAAATAAAACACATTTATTCTAGCAAGAGATACTGCAATATCAACCCACATTTACAAGAGATCAGCTAAAAGGCCGGTGGGGGTGATTTGGATTCAGTTAAGACAAAGAGGCAATGGGAGGAAACTGATGCCCAGGAAGTTCCACCTGGACATGAGGAGGAATTTCTTTCCTGTGCAGTGACCAAGCCCTGAACAGATTGTCCAGAGAGGGTGTGGAGTGTCCCTCACTGGGGATATTCCAGAACTGTCTGGCCACAATTTTGTGCCCTGTTCTCGGGGATGGCCCTGCCTGAGGAGGGAGGTGGCACCAGATGACCCCTCTATGCTTCCTTCCAGCCTGACCCGTTCTGTGATCTTATTGTTGCTGTCCAAGGAGTCAGAAAATTTACTTACTGTTACTTCCCTCTTAAGGTGAAGGAAGCTATTTAAGGACTGCATGGATAAATTTCATTTACTTGGTTGAGCTTTCAACATGAGGAGAGTTAGGGGTCTGCTGACTTGAAGAACTGAAGCTAATGTTTAATGAGAAAAATGCTTCTACCGTGACCCGAAAGAAATGGGATTTAAATGTCAATGTTCTCAAAAAAACTTTGCTCAAAGTTTAGGAGATCTAAGAAATATTTCTGTCCCAGTGTGGAGGCAAGATGCACCTTATCCCACCTCTCTGGTCTCCGTGGATGTGTCCACAAGAAGAGCACACACCAAGAAGTAAATTGAAGAGTGGTGTACGCCCAAGTCATGCTCTGTAAATCCACATTTACTGAGGGATTTTTGTAGCTCAGACTCCAGTGAACTGAGCTCAGAGTCTTAAATAACATCAGCCTCTTCTAGGAGACATCCTGAACCTGATTTGAACCTGTGTCAGCCAACAAACATAACCAAAAAAGGCAATTCCATTCACCTGGCCTATTTAGCCAGGTATTTTAGGTAACTTCCTTCAACATGAAAACAATTGCTCTGGGAAGTTTCTATTTCTTCTGGAAAAGAAATAGAAAAAACATGTAGATGAGGTGCTGAGTGGTGAACCTGGCAGTGCTGGGTTAATGGTTGGACTTCATGATCTTAGAGGTTTTTCCCAACCTTAACAATTCCATGAGTCTATGATTTAAAAGGAAAACACTGCAGGTTAGATCAGGTACAGAAATTAACTGAGAGTGTCTGGTCAGTTGAATGCCACTCTTAACGATGCTTGAGGGCATTCTGTAAGATTATTAAATGCACTGTCTTTCTCATTCTTTAGGTAAGATACTGCTCAAGCAACTCCTTCATTTCTTATTTTTATCCTTCCAGAAGTTTGAAACTCTGCCATAACTGTTCACATTTATCTACATAAAGTTTGTGATATGTCACCAACATCCTATTTAGATGGAAAACTGGACAAAAAAATCCAACAGCTATTTAGATGACAAATACCTAAAGTTACTTAGTAGATCCAGGTGTGCAACGATATTTATCAAAGACCACCCTCACTTCTTGCATTGCATTAATAGCCACCAGGACTGGGATGAAGATAATAAGGAGATCTGAGGGAATTTCCTAAAGAGCAGCAGTTCAAGATGTGTGCATTTGGATTGCCCTGTGCAGCAGCTGGATGGACTTGAAATGAAGTGTTGGAAGTGGCTGTTCCCCATCACCTGGAAAGCCTGTGTCAGAAATGAGGCAATCAGGAAAAAAATGGGAATGACACCCAGCCATTGACATGGCAGTTGTTTCTACTGGGAAATACATCAGAACAAAATGCAGGACCTACTCATTTTCTCCAAAGTTTCCGCTGAGATGGAGAGCTGAAAGATCGAGACCTTGTTTTTATGATTTAACAGGATAAACATTCCGTACTCTCCACAGATGTAGGACTGGGTGTGTAGGTACCCAGGGTATGGCTATTCCCAATTCTGCCCTTGGAGAGGCTTGACGAGAATACCCAGAGCACCTCCCATTTCCTGAAGCAGTGCCCAGACCCAAATTTGACACAAGCCAAAGCCCATCTCAACAAGCAGAAACTGAGGCAGTGAGTCAGGCCAAACTGGGTTTTCCCAAAAGCTCCAGTGAGCAAAATAGTCCAGCTCCACCCCTTGGATAAAGCATCTTCTTCCTGGCAGCTCGTGTTGTCAGTCCTTTTAGCTTAAAGTTGGCAATATCTGAAGATAATTTGTAACAGATTCAGCCTTGTTAGTGGTGAGAGATAAATGCTTCATTTATTTACAAGAATGAATATTAGGGTGCTTAAATATTAGAATATAATTTATTCATCATCCCTATTTGTGTGTAAATCAACTGCACTTGTCTAGGGGCCATTCTGTGGCTGCTGGGCATTTGTTCACCTCACTGGGAAAATAACTAAATTATTCTTCCTGGCCAAGGAAAACGGAAAAAGACATGGATGAATACTCTTCCAATACAAAATGTGTGTCTGTGTGTGTGTATGTACCTGCATGAGATTTAAGATATAAAATAATAACCTCAGAGAAAGTCCTGATTGAATGGACTTGACCCATTTTAAATTTTAAACACTATTAAAAGGCACTTTTCCTGATAAAATTTCAGCAAGGAAATTTTTCTGCACCACTGAAAGATCTTAGCATAAGGATTGCACACATGCCACGTGAGATCTTCACTAGGAAAAACTTTATGCAATGAATACACAAGACATTAATGGCTGAGCTATGGGTTAAAAAAAACAGCAAACTTTACTTGTGAGTTTGTTCTTTTTTAATCACCTCCTGAGCAAATGTAGGAGCTCACAATCAAACCTGGCTGTGTGTCCCATCCTGTGGTGCAGCAAGGATGACTGATAGCTTTTTAACAAAGCTCTGCTTCCTCTCTTTGACCTGCTCAAATGAAATACAGTTGCTATGAAGGAAAAAAATACATTTGTGTTAATTTTAGCTTTGCCACTTGCAGGCTTGATTATGTGATAGACGAGTGTTTT
This sequence comes from Daphoenositta chrysoptera, assembly GCA_013397915.1. Lineage (NCBI taxonomy): Eukaryota > Metazoa > Chordata > Aves > Passeriformes > Daphoenositta > Daphoenositta chrysoptera. The sequence goes on along the minus strand of VZRO01005545.1, from coordinate 39,910 downwards.
CTTGCTAAATACTTTGGTTTCCCTTCCAAATCCACAGACTCATTTCCAAGGAGGAAAAGCTGCGATAATTTTAAACATAGTTTGGATAATGGTCTAACTCTACCTTTATATTAGAGAATTGTAAATTGGCCTTAGGAATTGAGAAAAATTCATGGCACTGCCCTGTACACCAGAACAGAGGTACCTTAAAAAATAACTGAGTTCTTTAAGTCTCATAGCATGGGAGCAGTTTTCCAGCAGTATCTCATCAGGACAGCAGCCCAACTTAGCATCATCTCCAACATCTCTATATTAAGCAGACTTTTATACCCAAGGATTGACACAGAGTTTTATTGCTGTGCCCTGGCACTACTTCTTCATGACCAATTAGTCAACTACTACAACATCATCCCTCTTCTTAATAGATAAAATTTTTCGTTAAATAAAAGCTCCTGCCATACAATTTTGCCCTGTTTTCTGACTGCTGGATTAACAGAGGTGAATTTACTCACATCAATACAATATTTTATCCACAAAACTTTGAGAACTCAAGACAGATTTTGACAAGCAATGTGACTCTCAAGAACAAGAGATCATCCAGCAGCAAACTAAGTGAAATTTAATTTTCTCCTCCATTTGTGGGAAAGTTTACAAACCAAGCTTTTAAAACCATGTAATGGATTTTATCTCTGACGTATTTTCATTGTCTGAGCTAAGGGGAATCTAAATAAAAGCAATAATTCAAAATGAAAAATGAGGCTGTTCTCTTCAAATTCCTCTTTTTAGTAATTACAGCTTTCTTTTTTAAAGACTATGAATATCCTTTTTACATATAAAGAAGTACAAGGATTTCCTTTTTAAATAGGAGTTTACAATCAGAACTTGTGCTCTGAGAATGAGAACTTCACTGTGAAATAAAAAAAAGTATGTCTTCAGGCTTTTGAAAGAGATTCTCTTTGCTTATCACAGCCTATATGAAGAAAGGTGATTTTCCATGTTTTATTAACAATGCAAAATTATTTAATTTTTTGAAGAAGACCTACAACTTGAAAATATTATTGACTACAGGAAACACAATTGAGAGTACTGTTCCTTACTACGTGCAGCAAACCAGGCTGTGTGAGATTTTCTTGAAGGCTACTTCCTTTTTAAAATACATATAAAGCAGTGAAAAGTACAACCGTGGCTGAATGAGCTGGTTTGTATTACAAACTGGAAAAAAAAAAAAAAGCACATGCAAGGCAGCATTTCACACACAGAAGTACCCTGGGAAATCGAAATCACTATATTGACCTGTACTTTTTCCCTCCCATAGTGGGTGTGACGGCGTGTTCACGTCTCTGTTTCTTTTTTTTCACTCTATCACCCAGATCCACGGAACCAGTCGGCTCCTCTGAAGGCAAACGCCCATTATCAAGCTCTCACAGCCAGCTGCTCTCCAGCAATGCCTCCAGACTCTGACACCAGCATGAAGTTCAAATTCTCCATCCTGGCACTTCTTCTCGAAGCCATCATCATTGTGTTGTATGGGGTATTTGTGGATTATGACATTTCTTTTCCTACAAGTTTATACCCACGTGAGTATTTCTAAGATTTATAGAAGCTGGAATGTCTTTAAACTGATCCTAAGCAAGATTTCTGAATAACTTATGAATCCTGCTGATAAAGCTGGAAAAGAAAATTGTGTTTTAGGGCAAACAAATTTTTCTGAGGTGTCAAAGCAGCAGGCTTCAAAGACAAATCCAAGTTGAGCACATATAAAATTCTGCAAGTACTGAGAAGTTTACTGTTCTGGGAGAGAACAGTTCTAGTGTTCAATAGTTCTAGTGTTTAATAGTTCTAGTGTTTGCACAGCAGGTTAAGACTTGGAGAACTGTGTATTGCTTTGAAAGATTCCAGCATTTTCCAGAGACAGATGGGGGTGTTTCATGCCAGACCTTCTATCCTGATTACTGTATTAAATAATGAAAATGAATAGAATGTTTCATTACTATCATCCAGGTTTTGAAAGGTTGTCTTATGAGAACATGGAAATTGAGCTGCATATGCATCATTGTTTTAAAATGTGTGTGGAAGATGGACTCCAAAAAGGGCCATAGTTTTTGTGACAAGGTGGATAATCCCCTGCTGTCTTCCAAAGCAGTGTCTCCATTAGGCAGTAATGGTTTAGCCTGAAAATGCTTCTGTTGAATTGATGCTCTGCAAATACTTGGTGAAGATCAGAAAAAACTTTTGGCCTGAGAAGTAGTTACTCACTTCTCTCACCCCCTCCTCCTCATGCAAAGATAAGACCATTGTGAATAAATAGAAAACAAAGTTTGCAGAGCTGCAAACTGTGTTTTCCTGGCAGTATTAAAGGTTTGTTGTTCATTTTCTTGGCTCTGAGGCCTCAATGACTTGTAGCCCTGACTGCAGTGCTCTTGATGAGGATCACAGGGCACAGAACTCCCTGCCTGTAGGTAGCACCTGTGTAATTTTGAATGTGTCCCTCTTTTTCTCTCATTCTGTCCTTTCAGTGGCTGTTACAGGGGAATGTGATCTCAGGGTCGAGTAGCCTTGTGTTGTGTGTTCTCACAGAGAGCATTGTCTGGGTCAGAGAACAGCAAACTCAGGGCATTATTCAGCTCCAGATGGAAGCCAGCTGATGAACCTCAGGGGCTGCTGACTCACATTTAGGTTATCTCCTCTGAGATGTGGCAGTACCCCTGAGATGTGGTAACTCAGGCTGTGCCAGAGCCCACTCTCTCTGTGGCACAGCTCAGCCATGTCGGTGATGTTCATAGAGCCACAGGAAAGTTTGGGTTGGAAGGGACCTTAAAGGTCACCTCTTTCCAAACCCCTGCCATGGTCAGGAATGCTTTCCAATAGACCAGGATGCTCCAAGCCCTGTCCAAATTGGCCTTGAAAACTTCCAGGGCTGGGGCGGCCACAGTTGCTCTGGGCAGCCTCAGCTGGTTGCCAAGGTCTCAGCCCCCTCACAGCAAAGAATTTCTTCTTAATATCCAATCTAAATCTCTCCTTTTTAAATTTAAAACTGTTCCCTCTTGTCCTATCATTATCTGGCCATTCAAGAAGTCACTCTTCCACTTTTTTATAAGCCCCCTTTCAGTACTAGAAGGTGCTTTAAGGTCTCCCCAGAGCCTTCTCTTCTCTAGGATGAATAAACGCAGCTCTCTGGGCTGGTGTCATATTAAACTATCCCGATTGTATTGAACTATCCAAGTTCCTAAATTATCTAGACAGTGTATTGGGAATTACTCTTGGTCACCCAGGAGGTGATAGTTTGGTCTAGACAAAAGCTGTGCAAAAAACCCTCACTAATAATTTGGCAGCACAGATAATTGTACTAACACTACAACATAGGTCTTTAAATGTAACCTACCCAGTTAGAGACCACTTATGCTTATTTCTTCACTAATATCAGTGTCTAAAAATGTTGGAGGAATTTCCTGTTGTCTCCCATGTCCCCCTGCACAGGCAGTGGATAACTGTGTTATTCCTGCACATTTGTCCCTCAGCTGCCCACATGACTGGCCTGTGAGCAACCTTCTGGAATGCTTTAGGCTCATGCTGATGCCATAATGATTTTTTTTTGCCTTTTCCTTTATACCCCTTTTGTATGCCTTTGTGGCCTTTTGTATTCTTGGTGTTTCTTTTAGCCTACATTCCTAGACTTAATGTTTTGTTGAGTTAGGAGACTGAACATCTTGGAGGCCTCAGACACCAAGGTCCTCTCTGGCACACATTTTGTAAACTCAAAGATCGCTCTGGCCAGGGGAGGGTTCCTCGGGGAGGGAGGGGGTTGACTGAGGCTATAATTCTATAGCCCATCTATCGTGGGTGTGCTTTTTGGGTGGGCATTTTGGGCTGTGCATTTGGGGTGTCCATTTGGGGTGTGCATTTTGGGGTGGGCATGTCGATGTGCATTCTGGGCGTGCTGCTCCTGGACAGAGTGAACCAGGGATCCTTAAAATAAATACGAGGTAAAAACCCCTTTTTCCCTTCTAACCGTGTTTGGCTCTGATTTTTAAGAACAGGGATAAGGCATCAATGCAAACCAGCCCCCTGACCTCTTCCCAGTTGGGCCTTTAGGCATAGCATGGATAAGGGACTACTCTTAAGGTGGGAACAGTGTTTTAGGAGAGAAGATCATGCATTTCTTTTGGCCAGGCTGCTCAGATTACCAGTAGAGACATGAATTAAGCAAACACCACCAATGTAAAGTTGAACTTTTAGAGGCTGACCTGACAGAGGTCATTCACAATAAAGAATGGGAATAAAAGCAGATTTTCACAACACCTGTATTTTCACTTTTAGGACCACTTACTCTCAAATTTACCTGTACAAAGTGCCAAGAAAAGCACAGTTTGGTGAGGATTTGGCAGAAATTTAATGCTGTGGTTGTATAGGTGTAATAGGAAATATCTTGAGCCAGGACTTACCCTGAGTCCCCAAAATGATGGGTTCAAACTGCTTCCCATGCTATCCCTCAGGATGTTAACCCATCTGTACCTCACAGATTGAGTTGTTTCATCCAGGAGTCAATTTATATTCTCAGAACTGCAGTGCAGGGCCTGATTTCATATTCCTTAGACACCTCAGCACCATGAATTCAAGCTGTTTCAGTGGTTTTGGACAGAAGAAAAATGAAAATAATAGTGGAGGATCAGCATAGCTTTGCACTCAGGTAAGGAGGGCTAAGCTGAGATCATTCCCAAACTGTAGCTTTGCATTACATCTATTTCTGGTGGATGCAAGTACAGGCATGGCAAATAGGATGGACAACTTCAGGTGTGTTGTGCCACTGGAATGGGAGAAAAAGGGGGAGTGATGGTTCCTAGAGCACTCCAAGAGGATTTCTTTAGTATTGGCATCCTGTGTGCATTGTCCTGTGAGCACCCATGACTCAGGGCTTAGGAAAACTTATGCATCCCTCTTGTTCAGGGTTCTGTGGTTTAAAACTTTAGGGCAAGTAAAATCAGTTTTAGTGTATGCCACAAGCAACTTTGTGTTGAGACTGAGCTGTGTTGAGACTGACCCCACCTTGCAGTGGGGTTAATACGCTGGTCTTGGCCAGCCTTGCAGAATTCTGTGTAGTGGGTTTTTTTCAGGATCTTCTGGAGTGTTTTTCCCAATCTTTATTTTCCCATCTCACAGAATAGAAGTGCTATGCTTTGTCAAACACAACCGGTTACTGAAACAGTTCAGTTCAAATCATGCTGTTTTCTTCATCATTTAAAGTCATTCCAGACCTACTCTTCTTTAAAATAATGCATAAGAGGAAGTTAAAGTTCAAAGTACAGGCTAAACTAGCAGGAATTTGTCCTCAACACCCAACAATTAACTTAGTTTTAACCAGGACTTTAAATCATTTGTGTGAATAAGTCCAGAGAGCTTTAAAATGTCCAGCTTTAAGAGGAAGCAAAAAGGTTGGAGATGTTTGTGAACCACCTGCATTTCTATAGAATCATAGAATGGTCTGGCTTGGAAGGGACCTCCAAGTTTATCATCTAATTCCAAGCCAACCAACGATGCTGTTTCTTAAATGCAAAATAAAGGCTCTTACTGCATATTTCAGTGCTAGGTCAGGGCTGGAAGATGACACTGCAAATATAAAACAATTCATTAGGAATCCCCAGTAACTTCTTATACTTCTGGGCCCTCTTTTGGCTAAACCTGGTAATGCAAAACTGAGGAATGCCTCAAATAATGGGAATTGTAACTTCATGCCAAATGCTATACTAACCAGCTCAAGTTTCTCACACTTACTGGCATGAAAGAGCAATGAAATATTTTTTTTTTTTAAATATTCTCTCTATGCTGGTGGTTCTTACTTACAGTAAAATCAGACAAAAAGTTGCAATTACAGGACTCAAGCCCGTCTGGTTTAGAGTCAATTAAATCACATAAAGCTTAAAAGAAAAAAGAATGTTTTAAAATATAAAGCGATAGAGTCAGTTTGTATTAAAAGCATAAAAAAGAAAATTAGAAGTAATAACTAAAAAAAGTAGAGAAAGAACTAGCTATATTTTAACAAAATTCACATTTCAAAAAACAACCAAATATTTGAATGAAGACTAATTGTATGCTGATTAACTATATTAATTTTTAAATTTAAACTTTGCCTTAAAACTAATTTTTCTTTTATCCATGTAGGAAGATCAATGTCTTGTACAGTAATTTTTAGGGATCCCAAGCATTCCTTTGCACTGGGACACCTAGCACTCACCCAAACAAACCCCATGTACAATTTTGGAGTTAGCCAGAACACACTGGCTCTGACCACCTTTACTGGAAGGGGAACATAACTTTTCTGTAAGGACATTAAGCTCTGAGGATGTTTCAGGTAGATCCACAAAAAGAGGACAGTGCCCCAGACACATTAAATTTGCCAGCATAGAGATCTAGTGTTCTTTCCATAGTAATATAGGAAGGAATATAATCAATAATTAGGTGTTTTATTTTCCAGACTCTCAGTCTTCAGCTAGTTGACTGGTCAAGAAGTGGGAAGAATGGATCATATCCATGAGTGGAGTTTGGAACTCTTTTCTATTCACTCCTCCTTTGTCTGTAGCTTTTCACCCTTCACAGTCACTCTCCACAGTCACTGCATAGATATGTTTTCCCTTCAGACTTTCAGGATGTCCATGTGATGATATTTGTTGGATTTGGTTTCCTGATGACCTTTCTGAAGAAATATGGATTCAGCAGTGTTGGTTTCAACATGCTCATTGCTGCCTTTGGTCTCCAGTGGGGAATTCTGATGCAAGGATTTTGGCACATGGTAGGAGGGAAAATCCATGTTAACATCAAAAGGTACATGTGAATTTTTAAAAAATCGATATTTCTATCCCTAAAGATATAAGGAGAAGCCATAAACCTCAACATCTATGGGGTCAGACTTTACCTAAATTTCATTAAACCTTACTCCACCTCTCCACATCCTTCTGCCCCTCACCCATGAGGGGGCCACTCCTGGTGCACTGGGCCAGGGCAACCAAAGTTTGTGATGAAATTTGAGGTGCTCCATTATGTGTGGGAGGTGTGGGTCCTGTAGAGAGATTTCTTTGAATCTGTGAAGCTGTGGAAACTGGAAGATCTCCAGCAATAGCACAGCACATCCTGCGTGCAGCAGGCATGGAAGGATCTGTCTTTCCATGACACATGGGGGCACAGAAGAAAGGCTGGAGCAGCATGTCTATCCACTCACGAGGTTTTCTTTTACTTGTCAAGGACAGATTTTTATGAGCAGCATACTCCAGCAGGGTCTGAACACCGATCACAGAATGAGAGACCTCATGGGCAAAGTCTCTAAGCACATTTAATGCCCCTCCTATTCATCTGTCCTGCCTCTACCAAGGTCTCAGAGTGTTTTCCACATCTGCAGTTCTGTTTTTTGAGACAACTTGTAGACAATTTTGAAAGGAACAGCATCCAAACATTACTGAGGGGAAAGCAGGAATAATATAAGTAGCTCCCTTATGGTTACAGGCAAGTTTTTATAGAGGGATCCACAGACTAGTGCCTCTCTGTGCTCCATGTTTTTGATGAATTTGTGGTTTTATTTACCTTTGCCATTCCCCAAAATATATTAACTGCCTGACAGCTTGTGCAAAGATGATGCACAGAGACAGAAAGGTGTGCAAGGCTTCCAGGACTACCCAAAGCATCTGACCAAAGACCTTGCTGTCATCTTTGAAGTCTAGGTGGCAGTCAGGGCTGGAAATTGAGGGGCTGGAGCATGTCCAGAGAAGGACAAAGGAGCTGGGGAAGGGTCTGGAGCACAAGTCCTGTGAGGAGCAGCTGAGGGAGCTGGGGGACCTCAGCCTGGAGAAAAGGAGGCTCAGGGGGGACCTTCTGGCTCTGCACAATCCCTGACAGGAGGGGACAGCCAGGCAGGGGTCCGTTTCTGCTCCCAAAAAACAAGCAACTGGACAAGAAGAAATGGCCTGAAGGGACAAGAGGAAATCGCACCAGGGGAGGTTTAGATTGGGTGTCAGGAAAAATCTCTTCACAGAAAGGGTGGTCAGGCATTGGAACAGGCTGCCCAGGGAAGCTGTGGAGTCACCACCCCTGGAAGTGTTTAAAAAACCGTGCAGATGTGGCACTGAGGGACGTGGTTTAGTGGTGGACTTGGCAGTGCTGGGCAAACGGTTGTACTCAATGGTCTTAGAGATCTTTTCCAACCTAAATGGTTCTGTGATTCCATGACATCCCTGCACATCCCAATACACTTCTCATCTGCCTTTTCACCACAATTTCAGCCAGCTAAGCACATGTATGGTGTAAGTGGGAGGAAACCTTCTACACTTACTCTTCAGTAGCTGGTAAGATCCCTACAAGATCCATCTGGAAAAGTTTGATTTAATTTTTATCCACAAAGATGGTCTTGATAATTTTGTATCTAAAGAGTTAAAGCTCTATAATTTTAATGATATCATTTTATGGCACATTGGATATTACAGCGTTTAAACTAATTTTCTTCTTTTTCATGTGTCTGTTTTGGTTTTTTTCTTTTCCTAAACTCCAGCATGATAAATGCAGACTTCAGTACAGCAACTGCTTTGATTTCATTTGGAGCACTCCTGGGGAAAACAAGTCCCATTCAGATGCTGATCCTGACACTTTTGGAGATCACCATCTTTGCATGCAATGAACATCTAGTTACCGAAGTATTTGAGGTACAACTATTTAGCAATCACTGATTTCTCTTTATAACAAATGCTTTCACTTTGTGATACTTCCAGTTTGCATATGCTGGGCTCTAGGTCCTACCATAGAGAGTAAACCATTAAATCCTCCAGACTTCTTGTTCATCAGACCCTTGTGTTTCTGCTGTATAAAATCTGTGGCATCATTTTGGGTCCCTCTTACAGGCCACAGATGTTGGAGCTTCGATGACTATCCATGCTTTTGGAGCTTATTTTGGTTTGGCTGCAGCTTTCATCTTGTACCGTCCTGGTCTGACAAACAAACATGAAAATGATGAATCCACCTATCACTCAGACCTGTTTGCCATGATTGGTAAGTGAAGCAATACTGAGTGCTGATCAGCTGTTCATCCCACTTCCATCTCTATTTTCTATTGATTACCTCTTATTATTCTACATCCATTTTCCTGGGTACTTTTCTGAAGGCAAATTCCTTTCTGATGCATGCACCATGTTTTCAGTGGCACACTTATTTTTACAGTTCTTCCTTGGTTCAAAGAAAGGAAAGATCAAATTAAAGAAGTGTTTTCACTGTGCATTAGTGGTGACTTCCTTTCTGTTAAATCTTCTGCTTTTCAGCAAATTTCCGAAGCAATTGGCCATAATCAAAAGAATTGAGCTGTGCCTGTTGTGGTAATGAATGCTGGAAACCAGATATCTATCTGTCCATGAGAACTGTTCATAGACCAATTCACCAGCTAAAACTTTCAGTTGTATTGATAGATGATAAAGGATTTGCATGTGAACTGTGTTGCCTATGCCTCCCATTCTGGCTGGGGTTTCTGAGTGGTGGTGAGCTCTGTCAGTGAGTGGGGCATGACAAGGGGTCATCAAAGCCTTCCAGTAAGATTTGACAGAGACCATGGTCAAAATCCCAGCTACCAGTGTCAAAAGCTTCTGCATATTCTATTCTTTCTTCCAGGATTCTGGCTATTCCATGTTTCTTATTAATCATTGCCCTCATTTCTTGTAGCTCACTCTGTGGTGTTGGCCCTTGTGATTAAACAGCTTTTGCTTTGTTCTGACTTCTATTCATCCAGGTACCCTGTTCCTCTGGCTTTTTTGGCCCAGTTTCAACTCAGCCATTGCAATTAACCAGGAAGCCCAGGCAACAGCCATTATCAACACTTACTACTCCTTGGCTGCCTGTACCATCGTCACGTTTGCCCTCTCCAGCTTGGTGGATAAAAGAGGCAAATTCAGTATGGTAAGGATCACATCACAACCCCTGTTAAATCGAGTCAACCCTCTGTAATGAGGGTGAGTAGGCAGATTCCCAGTGTCCATCTATCTGTCCAGGCTATCTGGAGCCTTTGCTCATACTGTGGCCAGGATTAGAGATGTTATATTTGTAAAAGGTATAAAGTCTGATGAGAAGTGGCTGAGGGAGCTGGGGGGGCTCAGCCTGGAGAAAAGGAGGCTCAGGGGGGACCTTCTGGCTCTGTACAACTCCCTGACAGGAGGGGACAGCCAGGTGGGGGTCGGGCTCTTCTTGCAAGTAAAAAGGGACAGGATGAGAGAAAAAGGCCTCAAGTTGCACCAGGTTTAGACTGGATGTAAGGAAAAATTTCTTCACAGAAGGGGTTGGAATGCACTGCAGCAGACTGTCCAGGGAACATGGTGGTGGTGCTGGGTTGATGGCTGGACGTGACAATCTTAAAGGTCTCTTTCAACCTTAATGATTCTGTGATGATTCTCTCTTGCCCACAGAACCTGCTGGGCTGTAGTGACATTAGTCCAATATTCTGGTGGACTTTTGGATCTTATTCCAAAGATGGTCCTATTTGAGTTTCCTTATTACAAGAGCCAAAATAGGTCTCTCAAGGCAATGACCTGTTCCCTGACAATCTCACAGTGCAGCTGCTCAATAGACAAAACCAAACCACCATGGGGCTGCCAGACTGACAACTTTCCATCCCCTTGCCCTCAAATCCATCTTGTTTTCACCCACTCCTTTCCAGCAGATGCAGTCATTTGTCTGAGCCCAGCATGTGCAGCCTTCAGGGGCACTCAGCCCTAAAACAATCTGTTCCTCATGTGTCACCTCCTCCTCTGTGTCCCCTTTGCAGGTTCTCATTCAAAATGCCACCCTGGCAGGAGGAGTAGCAGTGGGTACCTGTGCTGACCTGGAAATCCACCCTTTTATTGCCATGGTCATTGGGGTCATTGCTGGAATTGTCTCTGTCCTTGGGTTCCAGTTCCTGACTGTAAGTACTGGGGATCCAGCTCTGCTCCTATTTTTTATTTCTCTTCGGCTTTCCTGGAGCTCCCTTGGTTTGCTACAAAGGGAGGATAGATACAGTAAACTCCAGGTCATGGTGACTTTTAATAATTACTTGATTCTTGTACTTCTGCTCTTTCTTTTGCATATCAATCTAGAGATCGTGGAAGAATATGAACTCACTATAAACTTCCTATTTCCCCTCATTTCAGCCTGTATTGGCATCCAAGCTGAAAATTCAAGACACTTGTGGAGTTCATAATTTACATGGTTTACCTGGAATTCTGGGAGGTATCGCTGGCATCATAGTAACTGCGACAAAAAGGGTAGAGAGGTGAGTTATAGAGTGAAGAGAGAAAGAAGTTTTTTTCATTTTTGAACATCTATCCTATTTTGCTATCTTCTTTGGATCTAATTATGATTTTTTTTCAGAAATGCATATTTGATTTGATGTCAGGCATTGCATTCTCATTTAATTTGGATTCTTCTTGATCTCCTGCCTTTAACACACTGTTTAAATGACAACCTTGTTACAGATTAAAAGCTCAAATAAAAATAAATAAATTAAAACATCATAAAGAAACAGCACACTGAACCCCTCAAACACAGAAAAATCTTTATTATGACTCTACAATTACACTGCTGGTAATTGTAAGATTTCAAAAAAAAAAAAAGCAAAATGGGTTTTTTCTTTTCCACTATCTCATAGAACTCCAAAAAGATGAAATGCTGGTCTTTTTGACAATAGGGAGTTTTCTTTAATGGCTTACAGGACATTAATAACCTTCTCAAAGAACTTGCTTTCACCTGTAGCCTAAAACAAAGCTAAATTAAAGTCATGAGTTCTGTCTTGTACACAGCAACGGCAGGATTTGTTGGACCCAAAGATCTTGGAGATCTTTTCCAACCTTAAAGATTCTAGGATATTTTCCTATGAGTCACCTTGTCCAGCATGCAGCAAGTACAATATTGTAAGACTGATCATCAGTCTCAAAGTGTAACAGTTTTTGATAGGCAATGGTTTGGTTTTCTACCCTTTTCAGGTATGGTCACCTGCTTACTCCTGGCATGCAGGCTGCTGCCCTGGGCAGCACACTTGGAATTGCACTGGTGGGAGGAGCACTGACAGGTCAGTAAGATGCATATAGTGACTAAAAACACGCGTGGATTTAGAGGTTTCTCTATGGAGAGCTTAAATGTATCAACAATTTCATGTGAATAATACAAAATTGTAATAATGGGTGATGGCGCGATGGCAGAAACTCAAATATGGAAAAGCAGTTTTCCAATGTTTTTGTCTTCTAATGAAGGTCAGGTGTGTCAGGAAGAATTTCTTCACTGAAAGGGTTGTCAGGCACTGGAAGGGGTTTCCCAGGAAGGTGGTGGAGTCCTCATCCCTGGAGGTGTCCAAGGAATGACTGGATGTGGCACTCAGTGCTCTGGTCGGGTTGACAAGACAGTGTTTGGTCTAGGATTGGACTTGATCATCTTGGGGGTTTCTTCCAACCTAAATGTTTCTATGATTCTGTGATTCTAGATATCTTACTGAATACATGCTCTAAAGATACTGAGTTTTATATCTACAGGAAAAATAAGGTGTTGTTCTGGATGGAATTCTTCTCTAGATTCAGACAGTTAAAATTCTGAACAGAAAGTAGTTTGAGATCAAGACATACTCAGTGATGTGTCATGTTTCCATGTGTTTGTGATACTTCCAAACAAACAAAAAAGTCAGGCTGAAACAGAAAATTTCAGTCTGAAATCCAATCGATTTAAAACAAGCTCTTATTTGTGCTCTCATTTATGTTTCTATGAAGAAATCTGTATCATCTCTCAGAATAAGTGACCTGTTGTCCCAGGATGGTTGGGCATTCCTGCAGATAAGGAAATCAGTCAGGAAACTTAGCTGGCTGCCCAGGACACATCTGAGGGACATTTATTTGGTCATTTTCTTCTTTTTTTTTTTTTTTTCTGAC
>VZRO01005545.1:6657-27016 GCA_013397915.1 Daphoenositta chrysoptera | reverse complement strand
TTTTTTTTTTTTTTTTTTTTCTGACCTCTGATGCTGGTTTTCCTGCAGGTGCTATTCTAAAGCTGCCCTTCTTGGGACAAGTGTCTGACCAGAACTGCTTTGATGACTCTGCTTATTGGGAGGTAAGACACAACCTCACTTGATTTTCATGATGTTGGGGGATGTAGAGCCACTGCAGCCCTGCTCTCCTGGGTTTGTGGTTTGCACACAAGTCAGCAAAGCTGCCTCTTCAAAATTCAAAAATGCTGCTCTACCTCAGGCTGTGAATTTATCAAGGCCGCCTTCAGGATCTCTTTTGGACTTTTTAAGTAATCATGGCTTTTTCATTGGACTCACCTTGAACAAAAAGCAGAAATTGAGACAACAAATTGATATCACAGTGGAGGCGTTTATGTCTCCCTTACATGCTTACTGTATCAGGCATCCCCTTCCTTATCAGAGACTGATGACATATTCTTAATTTTATCCTTTATGCCAGAACAAACACAAAAAGCCAGGGCAAGAAGCAACAGATTACATACATTCCTTGTAAATAAAATGTTGTGAAGCCAAAAGGAAATTTTATTAGTTTTTTTAATTAATTAAACTCCTTCTTCTATGAAGAAAATCCTTAGTTCATCCCTCAGTATCCAGAATTGATGGCTCATGTCGGGCTGTGTCAATGTTAATAAGCAGACATATAATATATACAAATAGAATTACATTCTCAGCACATTTTAATCTGCTTTTATGGCAAAAGCAAATCTATACATCCTTAACTGAACTCTTCTTTGTTTTTCATGGCAGGTTCCAGAGGAGGAGATAGTACATGAAATTCACTCCAGCCACCATGATGAGCACAGCAGATTTGAAGCTGCCATGTAGAAAAATAATTAATCTGCAATATTTGTCCTAATGATGCTCTTTTATGTTTTTAATGCTAAGAAACAATGAAACAACATCCAAGTATTGTGCCAACCACACCAGGTTTTTCAGAAAGGGCTGTAGATAGGTATATTTTTGTAATAGAAAACAAGCTTGATTTTAGATTACTTAGTCATTATGCCAAGCTCAGGTGAATAAATTAGGTCCTTCTAATATATTTTTTCATCGGAAAAAGGCACCACAAACTCCTCTTTGAAATTATCTATATTTTATCTTTTGTTGTCACTGACAGCAATATAGCTGTTGTAATAAACTTTGGGTTTCAAGTTTATTACAGAATAATATATTTAATTGCAAGATTTCTGAGTTACATCCTTCAACTGTGTAGGGGTAACCGAGAAGAAATATACTAATATTTTTAATTTGGATTCAAACAAACTTCACCAGAGCAACCCAGCTTAACTTTTTAAGAAAGTGTGTTGTCCTGTTTTCCGATGGAGGAGAAAATGTGCTGTATAGTGAAGTTTGATTATGACAGGAAGAAAAATGTCGAAATAATTCTCATGGCAAAGCACAGAATACAACGATTGATAAGGCAATATGAGAGGCAATATGTGTATCAAGATTCATTGTTAATATGTTTATTGAAAGGGAGAAGAAACCGAAATTGTAAAAGAATTCATTATTGCCATAGATCTATTTATTTATTGTCATAGATATAGTTTGTTTCAAGGACTCATTAAGGGAACTGAGTAGGAGCTATGAAAACCAGGTGATTGCATAATAGGTCTTATTCTATTCATCAGTAATAAGTGGATTGTAGCAGTGTTAAAGTAAATAAATATAACCTTAACTAATGCCAGCTCCAGAAAAAACATGAATTATTTGGAAATTATTGGAAAGAAACTATGTTCAACCTAAAGAAGACTCAGCAGAGAACTTCCATGGGGTGAGTCACTGACTCTGAAGTCACTCTCTCCCAAAAGAAGTTAAAGCAGAAAGAAGAAAATTAAAGCAAAAGTTAAAGCAGAAAGAAGAAAATTAAAGCTAAAGTAAATTAACTCTACCCAAGAAGTGATGTCAGTGGCTGCTCAGTTCAGAGACAAAAATTGAGGCAGCTGAAGGAACTCCATGAGGTGCCTTCGTGCATGGGACATTCCATGGAGAGACAATGGATGGGGAGTGGAAATCAAACAGAAGGGACACGGTGCCTCAATCCATCATTCACAGAAAGCTGCTGCTGATGTCTCCGAAGAACAGAACAAAGTGGGTGAACTTTCAAGATTTTTTTTGTATTAGGATCTTATGTCAAGTCTTACTTATCGGACTTAAGGGGAAAACTCCTCTCATATAAAATAGCACATATATTTTCAATTCTGCTGATGTATTTTTCCTTGAAAATCTTTAGAAAGATACTAGGCAGGGCTGTCCCAGATGTTATATCAGCTGTACATTGCTACGTATGTCAGATTTCTATCCATGAATAAAAATACATTTGTTGTATCACACTTTAGTTCAGATAAGCTCTTTTGCAGATGTGCAATGACTGACTCTCTTCTACCTTGGCTGTAAGACATCCTTTGTCCTCTCAAAGCTTTCACACACTGAGTTTTGTAAAAACTGGGGAGGCATTTAACAATGTAAATACCTCATTTGTAAAGATTTTAGAAGTATTTGTGCATAATTTACAAAGTGTTGAAGTACTGGAAAAAGATTCCATCTGTGGACAGCCTGTAAAAATCTTATCTTCAATACATGAATTTCACCCCTCAAATTCCTGCCTCGAGATTCAGGGGGTCTTTCATTCACCTTGAAGGGGTGAGGTGATTTCAGTTGTTTTGAGTGCTGACCACAGAGGAACACCTGAGTGAGGAAGTACAACTCACTGTCAGTAAATCTTAAATAATTGTAGAATCCTGAAGGTTGGAAAATACTTCCAAGATCATCAAGTCCAACCTTGGATGGGTTATCATCATGGCCAGTAAACCACACTGAGAAGTGCCATGTCTACTCACTTCTTGAACACTTCCAGGGGTGGAGACTCCCCTGCTTCCCTGGGGAACATATTCCAATGTTTAACCACTCTTCCAATGAAGATTTTTTTCCTAATGTCCAACCTGAACTTTTCCTGGTGAATGATGACCTCAAAAATTACATTTAGGGTTTTTTTTTTTTAAATCAAAAAGGGAAAAAGTGAACTATAGAGTTTTGTTCTCCAGTTTTCCTTCTAATGTTTCCATAGTAATCCATACTCTCACTGTTTCCTCATCCTCTAAGTACCCATTATTGTCCACTGACTTCTTTTTCAGAAGATTCCTTCCCCAGGGAAATCAGTTCCTTAGGTTCTCTCAAAAAACAGAGTAGGGAGATGAATCCTTTTGTTTAATCAGAGCTTTACATGTTACTTTCTTTTCCATGTGACTGTGCCCTTGAAGTGTTTGTTTTTCCAAAGGTTTTTTACCCTAATTACTCACCTCCACGTTGCAAATGCCAGTGGCATTTGGTTCTCTGGCTTAGGGTATGTTCCTTGGTTGGTTATTTCCCAATTAATCAAAGTTTTGAATACTTTGAATCAGCAGAGCTTCATTAGTAATTAGTTACAACTTCTGTGTAATATGTGACTGGACACTTAAAAGACTTAAGCTTAAAATATTTTACTAAGAAGTCTTTTGTTCTTCCATGAGGAAGCCTTGCACTAGCAGGAAAGGAAGGTAAGGAGTTAAACAAGACACAGAGTGGAGGATGAGCTTAGAGGATGGGATTGAAAAGTAAACAAAAGTTAAAGTACAACTACTCTAAATTTGAGGTTCATGATCATCAGCATTTTTTTCTTTCTTATAAAGACTGGCAATGTTTTATCCCTTCCAACAACTGCTCAATACTCTTTGTGTCTTACCTTTGTTCTCACTTTGACTTGTTTTTACATTAAAAAAAGCTTAAATAAGGTGCTGTGGTTTGGTGCTTTTTTTTTTTTTTAAATGAGTAAAAAGTTTAATGATATCTTCTTTAAACTAACCAAAGGTCAAGCTTATTGTCAGTCCTTTTCAGAACACCAGTGGGTGACCATGGCTTTGAAAGCTGTCTTACAGTTCTTCAGTCCTACCTCTGTCAGAGCAGTATCTTTGTATTTCATTACTGAAAAGAACATTTATTTGAAAGCCATTGGCTGAATACTTGCTTGCAAAATTTCTTTAAACATTTGTGTTCACATCTGTTGCTGAATAAACACATGAATTGAATCATCAGATGACCAACTGTATTTGTTTGATATATTTCTTGGGGATGTCTTCTTTCACTCTTACTGGGATCAACCTTTTCACAAAGTATGTTAACAAAATATGTCTCCTCTTGGAGAGAGAGAGTGGAGAGCTCTTCCTGTTCATCTCAAGCCTCCTGCAAAATGTTGGCCTTTCAGCCTCCTCTCAGCTCCTTGCTAATAGTTAAATTCCAGATATATGTGGAAAACTCAACATTTTCAGTGCCTTTTTACCCACTTTGGGAAGGTGAAATAGAATCAGGCCATCTGGAGCACAGCTGGACACTGGCTCTGGACTTTTCCCAGGACACCTTCCAGGCAGGTGAAATGTCCTGGGCCCTCCTCCAGAGCCCCCGAACAGCATCAGGCTCAGGGTGAGCCCATCCCAGATCAGGCCTGGAGCCCCCTCCCAGGCTCCCAGCCCTGTGCCAGGGCTCTTTTCCTCTAGGGCTATGCACCCCCATTCCCTGGGGAATTCCCCCATTCCCTCCTCTCCTCTGCCTCGGGTCATGTCTCTCAGGGATCTGGACACTTTTGGGAGAGAAGGACAAGGGGCTCAGCCTTGAGGCACTTCACCTCACAGAATTTCAGGTTCTGGCCTCAAGGCCACATACAATTTAGTGTTCTAGATTTCTACTAGAAAACTCTTCCAAATGCTGCTCTGTGGGCTGTGACTACACTTTTCTGTCCAGTCTTCCCTTGGCTTCTTCTTTCAACACCTCCCCCTCTGCTGTTCACCCTCTTAGACTGTGAGACACCTGAGCCAGGCTATGCCTCAGCCCTCTTCCCTCAGCCCACAGAGGACATCTTTTCCCAGTGCTGTGTCCAGTCCTGGCATGCCCAGTACCAAAAAGATATGGACAGACTGGAGAGAGTCCAGCAAAGGGCCACGAAGATTCTGGAGGGACTGGAACATCTCTTATATGAGGAAACATAGAGAGGTGGGAATTCGGCCTGGAGGAGAGAAGGCTCAGGGGGATTTTATCAGTATAAACACCTGGGGGAAGGATCAAATAAGTCAGAGCCAAACTCTTCTCCGTGTGTGCCCAGTGCCAGGACCAGAGGCCATGGGCACACACTGAAACACGGGAGATCCCTCTGAACATCAGGAAAGACTTTTTTACTGAGAGAGTGACTAAGCACTAGCAGAGGTTGCCTAGGAGATGTGGAGTCTCCCTCCTCAGGATCATGTAAGTCTTCAGGTCCTTGGAGATATTCAAAACCTGTCTGGGCACAGTCTAAGGCAACTGGCTCTTGGTGGCCCAGCTTGAGCAGGGGGCTGGACCAGATGAATTCCAGAGTCTCCTCCAACCTCAATCATTCCGTGATTCTGTGATTTGAAATTCCCAATGAATTAAACGGAATCAAGGTTATGCCACCCCTAAACACTTTAAAAAAATAAATCTCTGTGCCCTACTCCCCTGGGCAGTGGAATTTTGATTTCACAAGGGTATCAAGGATATCTGTATTAATGACATAAACATGATTAATCAGTAACCTGGGTAGCGTGCAGAATTTATGGCTTTTATGGCAAATGTCAGGTTGATGACCTGCAGTTATCCATGTTCTTGGACTTTCACACTTGCCCAGTGACCTACACTCTCACCCAGTCACACACTGATTAGCAAACATTTACCTGCCCCTGCACCCTTCTGAGGATTCATTAGGAAGCACAGGAGAAGAGAACAAGTCACTCATTGCAAGTAAAACATACTCTTCACTGGAAAAGAGGTCTATGAACTAACACAAGGACCTCTCAAGCAAATTACTTGCAAGAGGACAGAGATCCCCTTTCCACATTTTCTCTTTTCTCTTCTGTGGCAGATACTTGGCTGAATAGAGATGGACTGGAACAGCAGCACTTCTGTTGGTTTTGTGTTCATCCTGGCTCTTCTATCAATTTTTAAAACAGCAGCTTTCTGGAACAGCAGCACTTCCATAGTTTTAGTGCTGATCCTGGCTATTCTATCCATTTTAAAAACAGCAGGCTTCTGGAACAACCATGGACAGAATTTTCCTCCAGGACCAAGACCATTACCTATAATTGGAAACCTTCTTTCGTTTGATCTGAAGAGACCCTACAGGACTTATCTACAGGTACTCATTTTCTTTTCTATTGGTTCCATCACTGAGCCCCATAGTCCAAGATGTCGGAGAGTTTCTCCTATTGCACCGAAAGCATTTTATCCATGGATGAGCCTTTAGCAAGGGACCAGGAGATGGCTATTTGAGCAGAAATTGTTGAATGCAGCATGGTTTTTTTTACTGTAATACTTTCTCCATGCATCCAGGCTTCAGCCTTCAACAACTCTCAGATTAATAGCAAATGCCCATCTTATTTTTGTGGTAATTTTGAGAAAAGGCAAATGAATAAGGAATGATTTTGATATGTGGTAGAACTCCCTCTGCCTTCCACTGATTGATGCTCCTGGAGCTGTGACTGAAGCATCTTACCTTCACTGATTTATCAACATTCTCATCTCTCTTTCCTCTGTTCTTCCCAAAAGCTGAAGATGTAACTATATACTCTTAATATTCAGGGCCAATCTTTGCCAAGATAATAAATATGTTTTATTCTAGTGCTTTCTTTATCTAGTTTATTGCAGGGCTTTGCTGACTTTGAGACAGAAGAATTCTATGAACCTGCTCCTTCCGTAGTGTTTTTTCTACTTAGACATTAAAACTACACATCCTCCTTGCTGATGATTTTGAAAGGGATATTTGCACCTGTATGGATGCTGCATCCACAAATCAAAAGACTGCTTAGGTGCAATACCTGGAATATCACTGTAGCTCTCCAACACAGCCCAATCATGTTGACAAAAGCAAGTTCCATTTGTTTGCAGGCCAACAGAACCAACATGTCTCTGCTCTAATTCAGTGATTCCATTCTAATGGTGGAGGTTGGTTCTCTGATTTGAGCATAATTGAGATATCACTCAATACTCTCTGCTCCTGTTATTTCAGCTGGCTGTACTTGCTCACCACTTAATGAACATTTTGCACCTTGATGTTAAAAATAGTCACCTTCTGTTTCTCTCTGCAAATCCACTAGAAAATAAGTGCAGTCAGGAAAACTCCCTCCAGTTGCCAGAAGAATCAGGAACACTGAGTCACATTAAAAAAAATCTACCTGTACCAGCTAAAAAGTTACCACATTTTCTCTGAGACAGATTCATGCTGGATGCAGTCATGTATAAGAAGTTTGAATTCACCTAATGCTGAATCCTAACCCAGAAACAAACTGGGTTTCTTTTATACATTAATGATAGCAGAGGTTTGAACAGGTTTAGCCTGTAAACAAAAGAAACACAATTGCATAGAGGTAAGTGTGAAGACATGAGTCAAAAATTGAATTTGCAAGGGTTTCTGAGGGAAGACAGAGCTGTCAGTGCAATCCTTTGCTGACTTAGGGTTTCAGCTGTTGTCACTTCTGCTCAGTTTAGCACAAGAGGACTCCTCCCCCAGCTGTGCCATTTAGTCATTATCCATCACAATGTCTGGCACATTCCCAGCATTTAAATCAAGTGTCTTTCCCTGTAGTCAGGAAAATATCTAATATGTTAGTAACCCAGAGGCAGGATGGGAAAATAAGCAGCACTGGAAAAGGTGATGAATTTCTTTGTAAGCTGTAAAAGCTGTAAATCACTGTTCTCTTCTCCTGACAGCTGTCCAAAAAATACGGTCCAGTCTTCAGTGTTCAGGTGGGGCCCAGGAAAGTTGTAGTGATTTCTGGGTATGAGACAGTGAAGGAAGCTCTTGTAAACCAGGCAGATGCATTTGCAGAGAGACCTAAAATCCCAGTCTTTGAAGATTTGACCAATGGAAATGGTAAGTTGGTCTTATTTTTCCTTATCAGCTTGACCTACTCTATTTTTTTTTCCTATAGACAAAGCAAGAGCTGGGACAACACTTTGGATCAGAGATCACAAAAGGCATTGGAAATAGGGAGCAATTTCATTGACTTCAGCACATTTATTCAACTTTGAAACTACTGACAGTGGCAACAAAACAACCATAACTCTAAAAATAACCACAGCAACAGATAATGGATAGTGACAGACTTCCATGATCTAGAACAGGGCATCCGTGCCAGAGAAGCATTTCTAGCTCTCATGACATGGCTCTGGATTCTTGGTTTTTAGGGCTTATCATAGAACCACCTTTTCTGAATTAGTATTCTACTGTTGCTCATCATTTCAAGTGACAAACAGTGTTTTTAAAATCAGAATGTGACAATAGATAGCATGTAACACATAGAGAACTGGGGATTTATTTTAAAAAGGGAAATACTGTCTACTGAGCTGGGTTTCAAAATAAGAATTTCACACCCAAACTTCATTCTAATTTAGCATAAGAGTTTCATATTTATATCTCCAAAGATCCTTGGAGAAATTCAGGAATAATTCTGTGAACATTTTAACAGTTGCATCTTTTGATCATATTATTGCGTAGGAGCTTACTTTTCACTTTATTTTTTCATTAAAAAAAAAAATGAAATCATCAGTTAAATGGTGTAAGAATTTCAATGAAAAAAAAAGTGATGGTGGAGGTTTTAAGACTTTACCTAAATTTTAAAGATGTTTGTGTCTACTTAAGTTTTTCCTGTAGTCATCAGAGATCTAAGTTAAATTGCACTTCCAAACTATGATGACCAGCAGTTTGAACTTGAATTTCCAATGCCTACTTTCTTTCAGTGACAAGTGTCTCTTAGGATATATATTCTTCTTAAGATTTCATTAAATAAATCTTAAATATTTATCCTTAGCTTGTGTAATAAACCTGTTTCTGAGGACTGAAAATACCTGAGGCAGAGTTGTGTTTTTCCTCATCTGATGCAATTCAACTTGTTTTAAAAGTGACTGCTACAAAACAGCTCCATTAATTATTTAAAATCTTCTTCCACCTTGAAACGTCCTCTTGGTCTCAGGGGTTGTTTTTGCTCACGGTGAAAACTGGAAGGTGATGAGAAGATTTACCCTCACAACCTTACGAGACTTTGGGATGGGCAAAAAGGCCATGGAGGATCGAATCGTGGAGGAGTACGGGCACCTGGCAGACACCATCGCCTCACAGGAAGGTGGGGGATTGTTCATCCTAAAAACCTGTGGAGTCACAGAATGGTTTGGGATGGATGGGACCTTAAAGATCATCCAGTTGACGCCCTGCCATGGGCAGGGACACCTTCCACTATCCCAGGTTGCTCCAATCCCCATCCAACCTGGCCTTGGACATTTCCAGGGATGGGGCAGCCACAGCTTCTCCCTGTGCCAGGGCCTCACCACCTCTAAGGTTTTGTCCAAGTATGCAGAGGCTTTTTGAGCCTTCTCAAGTTCAGACCCTTTTATGAAATGTACTTCAGTTTGGTGAATTTGGCTCCTCTGGCGTTTTTGTGTCTTGGTATGGTATTCTGACTTTGGATAGTAATCAATAATAGCAATCAATCATAACAAATAAATAGCAATAATTAGTACTATATTTACATTTGCAAATTACATCCCTTGCCAGGATGTAATATATTCTCATGTTCCTTGTCTAGGAAAGCCCTTTGATGCCAGCAGAATAATTAATGCAGCGGTTGCTAATATAATTGTGTCAATATTGCTTGGAAAACGATTTGATTACAAAGACTCCAGATTTGTGAGACTTCTAAATCTGACCTATGAAAGCGTGAGGCTCGCTGGGAAACCTTTGGTTACGGTAATGATTCCCACGTTTATGTTGCTGTTCCACTGGATGCCATGGGAAAATAGCAATTCTGGTAGTCAATTTCTTGTATTAAACAGGAAGATCTGAGATTTTGAGAGATAATAGGTTTACAAAGCACTTTCTTGGACAAAAAAATGCTTGAGAGACAGTCTGGGAATCATGAAGTCAACAATCAAGCCCCCAGTCTCTCAAAAACATATTTAAGATATAGTTTGAAGAGTGCTAAAGAGTAAAAAATAGCTTTTGATACTTGTTGCAATGCTGCCACACACTGGATTGATTTATGTTCCTCTAGGCTTTGAAAAAAAAAAATGTTAGTGGAAGAGCTGTTTAAAACAATCAAAAAAGTTGCTGGCCAACATTTCCATCTCCCTGGTGGCAACTTGAAGCTGTTTGAGCCTGACACCTATACTGCTCCTGAAAAATAGTAATTTGGGGCACGATTTTTACATCTGTTCAGTGGTCCTTGATGACTTTTCTACCATGAATTCATCCAGGCACTTTTTCATGTTCTATAGAACAAAATATTAATCTTAAGTTTTTGACTTTGTATCTGCAAAATAGGCCAAATGTTGCTAATTTGTTTCTGTCGTGTTTTCAGAGCTTTGGCTGATAAATTCTCTCTAATAACTTCCACTCTCATAGATGTACAATATCTTCCCATACCTTGGATTCCTCCTAAGGGCTACCAAGCCTCTCCTCCGAAACAGAGATGAAATCCATGCTTATGTACGAGAGACTTTTTTAGAACATCTCAAAAACCTGGACAAAAATGACCAAAGGAGTTTAATTGATGCTTTCCTGGTTAAACAGCAGGAGGTAACTGAATCTTTTCTTGTTGATTCTAAATTTTATGGCTCTTTGAAGACATTTACGATTTCCTTTCAGCTAAATTTCTTTAGGGAAGTTGTCTTTGAGAAAACACATTTAACAAAGTGGCAGAGTTGAACAGATACGTCATGCTGGTGAAGTTCCAACCTTTTAATCACCAAACATTTATCCTTATTTATTTTCTTCAGATTGTATAAATTTGTTTACCAAAGCTGCATCGTTTTATCTGCTCTCTCTGTTGTCCCAGCCCTTGTGGCTCTTTTGAAAACATAATGTATCACAGAACAAAATCACTACCTGGGCTTTACTGAGTCTCTTATTTGGGGTCTCTGATATGTCTGGGTTACCTTCCCCATGGGGAAAGCAGCTCCCTTTGCAGCTGGCCCCAGTAAATACAGAGAGATGTCAGCACTCTTCTCCAGGCACAAGCCCAAAGCTCTTCCTTGTCTTTCACACTTTTTTAAAATATAGGATTTATTTCTTAGCAAATGTTTATCTACATAAATTGCATTTTCACATGGAAAGCTTTAAGTTTTCATCTTTTTATCTCAACCACTTTTTTTCAGGAAAAATCCACTACGAATACTACCAATGGGTATTTCCATAATGACAACTTGCTAAGCTTGGTGAGCAATTTGTTTACTGCTGGTGTTGAGACAATTTCCACCACACTAAACTGGGGCTTTCTGCTGATGCTAAAGTACCCTGAAATCCAGAGTAAGTGGTTTTATGGTAGATACTGTTACACTCAGGGCCTTAGGGACCAAACAGGAACCTGGAGGATCAACATATCTGTTAACAGGCCATGTTACAAAAAGCTGAGATTTGCAGCCAATTATTGTCTGTGTGCCCTGTGGTTCAGAGCCAGTGAGGGTCACCCTGGTCAGCCAGGAACAGAACACAGAGTTCATACAGGCCAGGCCCTTCCCTCAGGGAAATCTCATTAATTAGTAAGAAAACAGCTGTCCTGTGTTTGTGAATGAAATTGTTCCAGGTTCCCCTCAGAAACTGTTGATAAACCAAAGGCCTGTGCAGATGTTAAATGAGCTGTGCTGAGGCTTTAGGGACCTGAGAAGATTCAGATGCCCTTTGCCTGCATCTCCATTCCAGCTGATGGTACAGGGTTGTCGGAGTCAAATGGGGATTTTGAGACAACCCCTGAACAAGGATCTTTAGACAGAAGAGAGGGCAAAAAAAAGTCTTTAGGTTTCTTGTTTTAAAAGAATCAATCAAACACTGTAGTCCTGTTCACCTCCCATTATTTCCGAAAGGAAAAAAAAAAGATTTTTGGAGAATTTATGGTTTGCACTCCAGATCTATTATACTTTACATTAGTAAAGCACAGTGTGTCAGAGGGGTGAATGAGTCCTTGTATCTTAGAGTTGATTCTTTCTTCAGAAAAGGTCCAAGAAGAGATAGAGCAAGTGATAGGGTCCAACCCCCCGCGGATCGAGCACCGAGCTCAGATGCCATACACAGATGCTGTCATCCATGAAATTCAGAGGTTTGCCAACATCCTGCCACTGGATTTGCCTCATGAGACTACTGCAGATGTCACCCTCAAAGGCTATTTCATCCCCAAGGTGAGATGCCTACAGGATTGCTTCTTCTAACATTTTCCCTGTCTGAATTTGTCCAGGAATTCATTCCTCTGTCCCATTTTGCAGGGAACCTACATCATCCCTTTGCTGACTTCAGTCCTGAAAGACCAGTCACAGTGGGAGAAACCAGACATGTTCTACCCTGAGCACTTCCTTGATGCCAACAGGAAATTTGTGAAGAAAGATGCTTTCATGCCTTTTTCAGCGGGTGCTTTCTCTTTTACACTTACACAGAACACACAGCAAAGGTGCTTCTCGGCATTTCCAGCTTCATTTTCCCATGCCCCTTTTAAAAAGCCACAAATAATGTCAGCTGGGTCAAGATTTCATAAAGTGTGACAACAAGGAGGAGTTGCCATATAAACCCCCAAATTCTGTGTAAAATCAAAGGACAGGAGGAGGTTGCCCTTTGAGGCTTGCCCAGAGTGTGACATTCACACACTTGAATTTACACACCAGCACCATTTGCCAAAGCGTGGGAGATTCCAGCCCTGCTCCTTCTCTGGCGTTTCTCTGGCTTTGCAGGATCTGCAATTGCTCTTTTTAGGTTCCCATACATCACTCTCTGGCTAATTTACCTATCATATCCACAACACTCTCCATTTTTTTACTGATCCTATTTGTATATTTTCAATTCTGCATGATCTTTGAATAAGATTTTTTCTTGTCATACACAGCATCCTGTACACAGTAATTTTTGGGTTGGTTTTTTTGTTTGGTTGGTTGGTTTTTGTTTTGGTTCTTTCATTTGGTTTGGTTTTGTTTTTTGTAGAACTTATGATACTTCCAGGATTTTTTTTCCAGACTTAAATCTAGATGTCCCAGCTGAAGACGCATCCAGAGTCTCAGGTCTGGGAATTCCCTGGAGGGCTTATTTCATATAACAGCCGTGCAACAGCTCTTCATTTTCCACTTTCTGTCACACAGAGGAGTTAAAACCGAATTTTAGTTCAGGTTTTTGTTAATTCTGGCCTTGAATCATCATGCTGTGAATAAGGCAGTTTACAAGCTGCTGGATTTGACAGAACTGAGAAATATTTACAGCACTTTTGAATATCCATAGAATATCTCCCCCACCTTCCTTCTCAGTCCCACTCCAGCCAGAATTTGTGAGTCTTCAAGGAATTTGCTGACAAATTTTAGTGTAAAAAATTGCCTATGAGTAGACAAATAGACCCAAAGTCTAGACTAAACCAGCTGGTCTGGGATGCAAAAACTGGGCCAAGTAGAGCAAAAATATGAAGAAAAAATTCAGATTTTATTGAAAATTGGAGTAAAGGAACTCAGAATGTATTTCCATATATTTCTCTCCAAATGTAAGCATTTGGACAAAGGAAAAGAAAAAACCATCACCAGCTGGCTTTGGTATGATACCTCTGAAGATCAAAATTCCTCTCTGATAACTTGTACCCAACAGACTTTTAAAATCTACTGTGTTCTTTATTCATATCTAGGATAGAACATTCAATTGTTCTGGATTCCCACAGACCTTTTTCAGAGTAAGAGCTGATAAAAGGGTTTTTCTCTTCCAATATTGAAGAAGCAGCTGTCACTGATTTTCTTGTGGTCGTTCTGCATTTCGTTCCAGGGCGGAGGATCTGTGCTGGAGAGACTCTTGCCAAAATGGAGCTCTTCCTCTTCTTCACCAGTCTCCTGCAGAAGTTCAGCTTCCACCCTCCACCTGGAGTTTCCAACTCAGACCTGGACCTCAGCCCTGCCATTTCATTTAATGTTGTCCCCAAACCCTATAACATGTGTGCTGTAGCACGTTCCTAGAGCTCTAATCAGAATCCATTGTGTTTCTAAAATGTTTAAATTACTTTTCCATGACATCTGTCTTCTCAATTCTTTGACCAAAATAATCTGTATTTCAACTAAGGTTTCCAGAACTTCTAAACCAAAGTGGTGTTCTTTTATTTTTTATTTATTGGGGGAGGGCAGAAATGGACCAGAAGTGTGAACCAATTGATGGCTCATTGATTAATCTATTAGATCACCTAATCTTGGCTAAATAATACAGACCCTCAGCTTTCTTATTCTTGCTGCCATTTTCACTTGGTAAGGAGTGTTTGTTGAAAGCATATCCCAAAAAACACTCCCAGGTCCAGGTTTTTGCCAAAAGACAAATGGACCACGAAGCTGTGCTTAGGTTGCACTTGGAGATAAATGTGGGATGTTCAGAGCTTCAGGCTGTTTGACCTTGGCAGGCAGATGGGTTTGAAGCTGGGCTGATGATCCTGATGTTCCCCAATGCCTCCAGATCAGCTTCTTCCTTTGGCTCCACTCCTGACTCCTCCCATTACCATAGGCAAAGAAATCAGAGTTCTGTACTTGTAGATCACTTCTGAGGAAAAACCTTAAGCCAAGTTAAGCCTAATCCAGAGGTTCATTAAGATTTTCCTGGGTATTTTTTAAATGGATAAACTCAGTAAATAAAGAATACACACACGGAAAAATGTCTTACCTACTTAAAGCCAGGGTTTGTGAAATTGAAGTTTCAGGTGCTCCCAGGTCATGGCTCCACACAAACTGATCAAGAGTGGCCCTTCTGGAAGAAGCCTCAGATCCCATCAAAACCAAAAAATCTGATCATTCTGCAACTCTGTCCAAGAGCATCCACCATCAAGCTAAGGAGCTAAGACCACATCCTAAAAGTCTGGATTTATGTTCTGTGGTTCATGTTGCCCTGTTTATGTGTACATGACTGCCCCAAACTAACAACACCCACAGCCAGCCTACCATAAATCACCCAGTGTTCAGGAAAAAAATTTAATTAAAGTACTTATGGCTTACCTCTGTAACTATCCAGCCCTGTAGTGCAGCTCATTCTTCAGTTACTGCTATTTCAACTCCCTTGTGTGGAAGCTGTACCTGACTCCTACCCACTGCCCTTCTCCAGACTTTCTTTTGAAAATTAAAGATTTTTAAAAAGGGAAAGGTCTCTACGTGGTTCAGAAAGTTCAAAACCCACACAGTAAATCACTCTTAATGAAAGCAAAAGAGTATATCTTTATTTAACTTTTTTCCTGGCATGCAGGAAAATCTTTAACCCATACTCTGGATTATTTTGTGGTAATGTTTATACCAGTAAATGCTCTCCTTGCCAAGTGATCACACATTTGAGAAATATTTCTAAATAATTATATTCTTTTTCATGTGGTTCAGGATGAAGCAAGTACTTAGTCTGGTTTTCCTGAGCCTACATGGTTGAGGTAATCCTGGGAGGAGCAGAGAGCTGGGAATCAGAAATCCTTACAGGTTCCTTCCAACTTGAGACATTCCATGATTCTAACTCCAGAGAGGCTCTCAATCCCTCACAGGAGAAGAGAAATAATTAGCTCTTGCCTCATTAAGAGTACCAGCAACTGGTAAACAGAAGAACAACAGCTTATGTGGCAAACCAATGTAAAGAGCATTGCTGTCTTCCAGCAGGAAGGCAATTTGACCTGAGAAAGTACTTTATGTTGTTTTATGTTGATTTTTTATTAAGTAATGAAAATGTAAAAACAATTCTGTGCATTTTATAAAAATTATTGTATTTCCTGCCATTGAGGGTTTTTTATTAAAAAATAGTAAGAAAGTTGAACAGGGGATTTACAACCGAGTATTAGATAAGCTTATTTTTACTACCTGTTTCAGGTTTAAAGATTAAACTCCTAAATAAAAGCTACTTTGGTAAAAGATACTACCTTCAGTGATGTACAGATATAGATATAGAAGTGCAAATACAATGGAATAGTTCCCTTATCCTATAAAAACACCCAAATAACCCAGGATCCATTTCCTTCCCTTCTGCTGAGAGAGGGTATATCACGATTAGAAGTCATCCCAAGTCAAAAAAAAACCACAAAAAACCTTGACAGATGACTTAAATCACTTGAGTCCCAGAAAGTATCTACAGATTTATATGCCAATATTAATAGAAAATGGTTCAAGAGAAATTCAGCAGTCACAGCAGCAAGCCCATTAGGAAGAAAGCAGTTTCCAAGCTCAGCACGAAGACTCCACATAATTGAGCTTCTTAAAGCAAATCCACCTTCTCATATGTCTTTTCAATGAGGGTTAACAAGTTCTTCAAGTCAGCTGACTGCTGAATAGCATTCAGATCCTGTAAAAGGCCCTTCTGGTTCTTTACCTTCAAAATTTCCTCCTAAAGAAGGAAAGAATGATCGACAACAAATAAAAAACCAGCTTTTGTCAAGTGCAACAGGAATTTCACTATCATGCAGTCCAGCTACAGCTAAAACAAAAAAGATTCAAAGTCACAGAATGAGTCTTCCCTCCAGCAATTATAGATATATTTCAGAAATTACAAGTTCCCATAGGGAATACACAAGGGCCATACAGTTTCTAGGAGAAGGCATGTGATGTTTTAAATCGTAGTATCACAGAATGGTTTGGGTTGGAAGGGACCTTAAAGCTCTTCTCATTCCAACCCCCTGACATTCTACAAGGTTCCACCAGACCATGTTGCTTAGAGCCCCATCCAACCTGGCCGTGAACACTTCCAGGGATGTGGAGGGCTTTTAGGGTTTTGTCCTGGTTTTAAAACATAAACAAAAAAACCCCCATAAAACATAAAAAAAAAAAAAGGGAAAAAGAAAACCTATTTAAATTTTCTGAATTTTCAGAACTGCCCCCTCTGGCAGAGGTTAAGGGATAAAAGCACATTCTGTTGCCTTCCTCCTCATAACCAAAGTGTCTGTGAAAAGATAAATTCATATTCCACATTCACCTGCAAAGTGGGTGCCTGAAAACTGCGCTTGGGGAGTTCTGGGAGGTGGAGTGCTCCACTGCCATTTTCCTGGAATACCTAGAAAGCGAAGAAGAGAAAGAAAAAAACAATCCAAAACCCCAAATATCAGGCACACAAGCAGGAAAATAACCTGCCTGTTACTATCCTACTTCTGAAACCACATTTCTTAATTCCTGGAAGCTAGAAAGATTAAGAAGATCCCTTCCCAAAGGCAAATGAGACCTTCCTTAAATGACACTGCCTGAAAAACAGTTTGTTTGGGCCAGCTCTGGAAGTCAGCCCATTCCTCTAGGTTATAGGAGTACACAAGTATTTATGAGGAATACCTTCCTGGCCTTTTTTTCCTCTTCCTCTAGCTGGTTCTTGAGCAGCTGGATTTTGTACCGCAGCTGCTGTGTGCTCTCCTCAATGCGCTCTGCTGATCGCTCTGCTTCGGTTATTTCTTCCTAAAACAAAACAGACACAAAAACAGAACAAAATTGACTTTAGAGATGGTGAGTCTTTCCCACAGAACACACTGAGTCAATGAAAAACATCCAAAAAGAGACACAGCTTTGCAGCAAAGGTGGATGACAACAATGAACACTGGACACTGCTCCACAACAGCACAGGCACAGAGAGCAGTCTGGCAAGGTAATTTCTTCCCTTCCTTGCTTTTCATACCTGCAACTGTTCCAAAGACTTCTCATTTGTCTCAAGCATTTTTTTCTCTGCCATTTGAAGGCTCAGGATATTCTTCAGGTTGTCCAGCTTCCCTGGAGGCACCTTTAATGTCTTGAAACTTCTCAGCACCCTTAATTACAAAAAAAGGAAAGCATGATTTGTTTGGAGTTCTTTGCAAAGCAAAAAGAAAATTCTGGGGGAAAACTAATCTCACTTTAGTTTTAAATTCAGTTGCTGTTAATGAAGTAAAAGGCTGAAGAGAGGAATAAAAACTGTCTGGAGTTGTTTTCCAAAATCACATGGAGTAGGTGTTGAAGCAAGGAACCAAGAACAAGAAATCCCAATATTCTCATGTTTGCTATTGGACTGACCTTGTGTGGCTTATATTCCATTGGCCTCTACAGTTCCTGACTATAAACTGACATTAATTAATATTTTCCCAGTTCTGACCCTTGTGCTTTTCAAATTAAGTTCTAAAAGGAAAATTTGTAACTGCTTCCAAACAATCACCATTTTAGTAAAGCCTGGAAATGCTTTCATGAAATGTGATATATAGCTTCATGTCAGAGGGAGGGTCTCAGTTTGCCCTCAAAGTATGGCACAAAACAACTGGGTAAATGAAATCTCCTCTCTCCCTCTTTTTTTTTTTTTTTTATTTATATTTTTCTTACTTTTCTTTCAGTACATTGAGGTGCTTCTGAACATCATATTTCCCCTCCCTCTGTTGGGACAAAACAGATCTGGAAAGAAAATAAAGGCAGAATTTCCATCACAAAACCTGCAAGCCATCACAAGCTGCAAGAGAACACATCAAAAAACACATTGACTTCCAGTTGAAACAATACTACGATTTTTACTTTATTCCTTGTGGAAAAAAAGCAGAACCACCAGGATATTTGGCACTTACAGAACTACCGAATCCACTACATTTTCCAGGAACAGCCTACTGCTCTCTGAGAGAGGCTGCCAAGATCCTATTGCAGCACTGGACAGCTTCACCTTTTTTGAAGAACCATTTTCTCCTGTTACCACAAAGGAAAAAAGGGAAAGCTATGACTGGAAAAACCTGGACAGACAGCTTTGTGACTCAGTTCAGACAGACAGGAGTCAAAGGTGTAACAGTTCAGATTTAAGAGGGAAGAACAGGACCCTACCTGCAGGGGAATAGTCCTGCACTTCATTAACTTCCTTTTCGACTGTCTGAGGGACCTGCTGAAGAGAAAAATTTACAGCAAATGTGGCAATTTTGAAACATCCTCTACTGTGCAAGCATTCATCTGCTCCTATGAACACACTGTGTCAGTGCCTGACAGAAGTCTTTGACACTGATCACAAAAAAAAAATAGCTTTATTGAAGGCTGCTCAAAAGAGCTCTTCACACTGGGCATTTCCTCAAGAGGACTAAGCTTAGTTAATGAATTATTCTCTATAAATTCCAATTTAAAAAATGGGAAAAAAATACCTCTTTTCCCCTCCCCCCCCACTTTGGTTACTTTTCTACTTTGTTTGATCCAAAATAAGGAATACCTGTCTTTTTTGACCTCGTTTTCTTCCTTGTTCATTTGCTCCTTTTTTTTTGCTGGAAGGCCCTTGTTGATTTTGTGATTTAAAAGCATTTTTTGCTGATCCACCACCAGTTGGTTTCCCCGTTTTATTGGAAGATGCATGGCGGGGTTTCATTTTCTGTAAACAACAGGAACAGAAGGAAACAAAGACAAAATTAAAATCCAGCAATTAGAATCCATACAGTACAAACCATACCTTAAAAAGCAAAATGATGGAAATTGGGTTCAACCCAATAAGCCCCAAATGAGCTTAAATGAGAAGAAATGTTTGTATATTTGCTAACCTACAGCCTCAATCCTGTAAATTTACCTAAATGTAGGACCACTAAAAAAGCATAAAAGATGTCTCTGCCCATGGCAGGGGGTAGGAAATAAATGATCTTTAAGGTCTCTTCCTACCCAAACCATTCTGTGATTCTAGGATTTATCTTCCTAATATTCAGTGCAGTCATCCAATTACCAGAGTTTTTTCCCTTGGCACCTAAGCACAGTGGTCCCTGCTGCAGTTTAAACCTACAGCTCCCTTTCTTACTTACTATGGAGACAGAGGGAAAAGCGGTCACACAGAAGGGAGTACCCTCAAACCCCACCACCCTTCTCGTCTCTAAAGCACCACAACTCAGATTTATTCAGCTTTTCTCTCACCCCTCAGGCTAATTTTCCCCTCACTCAGGTCCTGTCACTTCTCACCAGGCGGCTGTCGAAACTGACACCAGACAAATAAGCCCCGGCCGAGTAACTGAGGCCTGTAGCAGGTAAATAAACCATATGCCTGGTAAATATATGCCAAATAAGCTCCACACAAGCTAAATAAACCCTAAAGCAGGTAAATAAGCCCTGCCTCTCCCCTCATCGATAACTACCGATACTGTGAGACAGCTTTCGCAGCGGACCGCAAACAAGGCATGAACTACAACTCCCGGCATGCATCGCTCCTCGCCGCCGCATAGAACATTTACCCCTCCATCGCAGTGCACGCTGGGAGTTGTAGTCCTTCCCACCCATACCCCTCGCATCCCCAAACGCCTGCTCCCCGGTGCTGCCGGATACCATCGCGGATAACACCTCCACAAAACCTCTCCTCTCCTCCCGGCTCATCCTGCCCCAAGCCTCA